>JAKTXL010000113.1:0-47526 GCA_030582535.1 Insectozyma bohioensis | reverse complement strand
CCTTTAAATAGTTAATTAATTCAATACATTAGTTCTCATTCTCTTTTAATTACAATTCTTTAAATGATATATTGGATATATATATCTATTTCTTTGATTAATGATTTAGATGACATGATTTGATTTGATGTTGTTGTTATCATTGTTTGATGTATATTTTTTTATATATCTGGGGAATTTTTCTAATGATGGAAAATTTATGTTACATGTTTTTGTTTTTTTAAATTAATTGTTCTTACAAAGTTCATACAAAAAATCTTCAAATTATATTATATTATTAAGGAGAAGAACTTTTGAATTATAAACAAAGTAATATGAAATAATAAGTCTATATTATGTATATTTTCTCTAATATCTAATGATATCCTTTTATTTAACTGGTTATTAAAAAAAAATGCCGAGAAAAACTTTTTAATAAATATATTTTATGAACCCCAAACTGGTACCTGGTACCTATAATGATTATAATTAATAACTACTAATTAGCTAGAAAAGAAAATCAAATAAAAAGATGATAGGGTTTCCAAAATAGAACACTTTTACAAACAAAATTCAAAAAAAAAAAAAAGTTTTGTAATTAAATGCTCTATTTTTTATGTATTTGTAGTGATGTTAATTTATTGATTGTCGTATTTCGTATGCATCGCATATTCTCGGTTAATTACGAAGCCTTTTGATGTGTACTATTTTTGAATAACTTTCCTAAATGGAGACGGGATTAAATTATTAAGTTTAAACAATTGTTCCAAAAATAGTTCATCAAAATAAACGTATTCAGAAATGACCAATATTATAGAAAAAAAAATTAACTTTTGATATCTTAACTTTCCTTTTGGTTACGATTAATTTAAAGTTTTGATTCTTTGTGATATTTATGAACTTATAACTTTTAAAAAATCTGTAACAGAAGGCATTGTAGAACAAGCCTTAAAAACAGCCAATTAGTGGAATATATTATGAACAAATATTATATTGTAAAAAATACATTTGAATCAGACTTTCTACTGAATAAATCAAACTCATATATATATCTAATAAAATTTGAATATATTCTGTTTTATATTTATAAATTTAGGAAGAGGAGGATGTATCATGTGTATGAAAATTCTGTGTGTATGTTTTAATAATATTATTAGATCTTAAATTTAAGATTGCCGTTCTAACAATGCGCAACAAAGAAAAATAATGATTTTGCAGTCAACACTTCATTACTACTCACAGTATATATGAAAAAAAAATTACAATGTATACAAATGTATACAAAAGACAAGTCATACCCACTATTCAAGGATACTTTTACTAACAAATGAAAAACTATAAATTGACCTTGAAAATCTGAATTCTTGATCTATTTTTTTTTTAAATCAATAACAACTTCAATTACAACTTCAAATATGAAATTCTCAGCTACTATTTTATTTGCTTTAATCTCAGTTTCAAATGCTGCTGCTTTAGGTAAACCATTAGGTGCTCCATTAGGCGCTAAACCATTAGGTGCTCCATTAGGTGCTAAACCATTAGGTGCTCCATTAGGTGTTAAACCATTAGGTACTACAACTGGTACTACTTGTGAAGGTGTTGTCACTTTACCATTCCCAATTGCTTTGGCTGTTAAAGAATGTGATTCAAATTGTGTTTATGATATTACTTATGAAATTTGTGATGGTCAATTAGAATTTGGTGGACCAGAAGGTAAAACTGTTACTTGTGATTGCTGTTGTGATACCACAGTCGCTAAAAGAGGTAATGATGGTTGCTGTAATACTGAACCATATTGTACTGTTTGTGAATCAGACTGTATTGATACTTTTAAATTATGTGATTCAATTTTAACTGATGAACAAGGTAGAATCGGTGAAATTGTTGCTAACCATCAATTCCAATTTGATAATCCAGTTCAACCAGATGCTTTATATACTTGCGGTTGGTCAGTTGTTTACGAAGATTGTAATTACTTATTAGCATTAAATGGTTGTACTACTTTCTGGAAATGTGCAGTTGATGATTGTGGTGTTTTCAAATTATATGATGCTTGTATCGGTGGTCAATGTTCAGAAGTCGAAATTGTTGTCATTGAAGTTATTAGTTGTTGTGATGCTTAAATTAACAATAAATTAAATTAGGTAAACCATGTATATGGTCAAGGGTTTTATTATTTTTTTGTTAATTTTTTTAATTATTTCGGTTTATTATTTTATAATCTATATTTTTTTAGTCAATATATTTTTTTAACAACTTAAATTTTTCCAAATTTTATTAATTTACCTCTTAATTTGAAAGCCCCTTTAAAAAAAAATTGAAAAATTTAAAAAAATATGATTAAGAATTATTTTATATTTTTTAGATTATTTTGTAAATAGTTAAATATTTTCAAATTAATAATAAGATAGTTTAATATTAAAATAAGAGAGTTCCAAATTGATGATTTCCTGTATATTGTGGTTGGTCCCCCCCCCAGACACGGTGAAATTTCAACTTTGCTATTTTCTATTATTATTTTTTTTTTGCTTCCAAATGATGGAACTGAAACTGAAACTGAAACTGAAACTGAAACTGAACTGCCAAATTTCATTCTATTGTTAAAAATATTGTAAGTAATTATACATTGGGGCTTTACTGCAAGTGATCAATAATACTTTAGATACATTCTCTTTTCTTTTAAAGTTCGTCTATAAGAAATATATTATATAAATAGAAATTTTTCTATCGTATAAAAATATTTATTCAATTTTTTTTTCGTTCCTTTATTTATTTCTTCTATACATATTTTCACTTCTTCTATTTTTTTTTTTAACTTATAAAGATGGTTGATTATAAACATTGGATTAAAGAAATTAACGACGATACTAAGATTTCAAAATTATCAATTCCAGGAACACATAATTCAGCAGCTTGTCATACAGCTTTACCATCAGTTCAATGTCAAGGAGTTAGTGTTACTAAACAATTGGAAAATGGTATTCGATTCTTAGATATTAGAGTTGGAAAATTATTTGTTGGTAATGATGTTAAAGATTTACAAGTTATTCATGGTAAATTCCCTGTTAAAATTCCATTTCCTGAAAAATTAACTGATACATTAAATGAAGTTTATAAATTTTTACAAAATAATAATTCTGAAACAGTTATAGTTTCAATAAAACAAGAAGGTTCAAATGATTGGGATAATGCAAATGATGAATTTGGAAAATTAATTTGGGATAGATATGTTAATCCAAATAAAAATTATTGGTATTTAAATACTGATATACCAAGAGTTGGGGATGCAAGAGGTAAAGCTTTATTATTTAGAAGATTTGGTGTTAATGATGATAATTTAAGAAATCAATTTGGTTTTGATGCTCATATTTGGTCTTATAATACAACTAATGATGATCGTGGAACATTTGTTGTACAAGATTTTTGTGAAGTTCAAACAAAAGATGATTTACCTAAAAAAGTTGATTATGTTAAAGATTTAGCTAAAAGAGCTAATGATTATAATAATGATGATAAACTTTTCGTTAATTTTACTTCTGGTTCTAATTTTTTTGATAAAGATTGTTGGCCAGAACCTGTTGCTCAAGCCATGTTAAATGGTAACATTCAAGAAACTTTCCAAAAAGGTTCTGGTATAATTGTTTTAGATTATGCGGAATCTGCAGATTGGAAATTACCAAAAGCATTGATTGATACTAATTTCCAATAATGAAGTAAATGACACACTCTTTTATATAGTAAATGAACATTAATTTTATAGTACATTTTTCCGGGGTTATGGTTCTTTTTAATCCAATTGGATTTAGCAATAGACTGTAGGTTTGCGAAACTCGAATCTAATTTTTTTTTTTTTTTTTTGCTGTTTTAGTTATTTATCAACATTGAATCCAACCCCAACTTTTGAATGATATCAGTCAGACTCGTGAGATCTGGGTACCTACTAAGTTCTCGGATATCATCATTAAGTTCAATATACTCAATACGTTATCAATCGAATAAGAAACCAGATTTCCCAGATATCAATTCAATTCAAGATCCAAGATTAAGAGAAATTATTGAAAGTACGAATTTTGGTACCGAAGCTTTACAAAAGAAAAGAAAAGAAAATGAATTAAAACAGAAAAAAATTGAAGAAGAAAGGAAGAAATTGGAACAAGATAGAGAAATTCAAAGAAAACGTCAAGAACAAGAAGAAAAAGAACAAGAAATTGAAAACCAAAAATTAAAAGAAAGAACTAAAGAAAAAATATCGAAAATTAATAAATTAACAGAAGCTGATATATCAACTACTGAATCTGGACAAATACGAGGAGTTGCTAAAGATACTCATGAAACTACAATCTCGGGTAAAAATGATGATGTTGAATATAAATTAAGAATTGAAGATAAAATAATAGCAACTACAAAAGATACAGTTGATGAAGAAGATATACCTACTTTAGCAAAAGAAATTAATGAAACTATTCAACAAGAAATTGGAGGATTACCATCACAAAAAACTAAAAAACAAAGTGAATTAAGTAAAAAAATTGGAAATTATTTAAATTCTTTTCATGATACAATATTAACAGCAACAAGAGCATTAAATGATGTAACTGGATATTCAGCAATTGAAAAATTAAAAAAATCAATTGAAGATCAAGAAGAAGATTTAAAACAAGTTAAAGATAATGTTAAACAATGTAAATCATTATATGCAGAAGCTATACAAAAAAGATCACATTCACAAAGAGAAGTTAATGAATTATTAACTAGAAAACATAATTGGTCATCACATGATTTAGAAAGATTTACAGAATTATATAGAAATGATCATGAAAATGAATTAAATGAACAAGAAACTGAAAAAAATTTACAAGATGCAGAAAGTAAAGTTGATGGAGTTCAATTAAAATTAACTCAACTGATTTTAACAAGATATCATGAAGAACAAATTTGGTCTGATAAAATTAGAAGATCTTCAACTTGGGGTACATGGATATTAATGGGTCTAAATGTTTTATTATTTATTGTAGCTACATTTATTGTTGAACCTTGGAAAAGAAATAAATTAGTATTTGCATTTGAAGATAAAGTTAAACAAGTTTTAGTTGGAATTTCTCAAGATAATAAACAAATTTTAGATCCAATAATTGAACAATTAGAACCTAATGATGGGAAAGTTGATATACCAAAAACAAATACAACAACAACAATATCAATTCCTGAATTATTTAATTTTAAATTTTTTGAAACTACTTGGATTAATTTAAAACAATTATTTTGGAAAAATTATAATGCTTTAATTAATCCAGATATACAAACTTTACAATTTGATAAATACGAATTTGAAGTATTTACAATAACTTTAACTGTAGTTGCATGTGGATTAGGTAGTTTAGTTACTCTATTAATTAAATAGATTTTAAAAGTTTTTTATAGAAATAAATTAATAACGTTATTTATTGTTTTTTACTGAAATTTTGTCTAAATATTCTAAAAAAGTAGAAGAAAAACTTTTTCGAGAACCTAGAAATGAAAAAGCCATTTGCTCTAGTCTTTATTTGGTTAACTATATTTCTCCTCAATTTAGCCAAACTATAGTCAATTCATTTTTAATTGTAATGGTAGTAGTTATTTATTTGGTTGTGAAATATGGGGGGTTGAGACCAAGGCATGCTTATATACAGTACTTACCAAAAGTATCAAAAAATGTTGATGTTGAATTTTTTTTTCTTTTGTTTGCCACTACAGAAAATTAACTAATTATCAAAAAAGTTAACATTTAATTTTAATCTTATTATATAAAATGATGGAAGAACCTGTTCTATTAGATTCACAAATAAATAATGCATTATCTAAAATAACACCTACAACCAATAATAATGAAACTGATGTATATTTAAAATTGAAGAAATTAGAAAAAGAATTGGATTTATTATTACTACAAGAAGATTATATTAAAGATGAACAAAAACATTTAAAACGAGAATTAGTTAGAGCTCAAGAAGAAGTTAAAAGAATTAAATCAGTTCCTTTAGTAATTGGACAATTTTTAGAACCAATTGATGAAAATACAGGAATTGTATCATCAACAACAGGATCAAATTATGTTGTTCGTATATTATCTACATTAGATCGTGAATTATTAAAACCAAGTTCATCAGTTGCTTTACATCGTCATTCTAATGCATTAGTTGATATTTTACCACCAGAAGCAGATTCATCAATATCTATAGTTGGTGATGATCAAAAACCTGATGTTACATATGCTGATGTTGGTGGACTAGATATGCAAAAACAAGAAATTAGAGAAGCTGTTGAATTACCTTTAACTCAAGGTGATTTATATTCACAAATTGGTATTGATCCACCAAGAGGTGTATTATTATATGGACCACCAGGTACTGGGAAAACAATGTTGGTTAAAGCTGTTGCAAATTCAACAACAGCATCATTTATAAGAATTAATGGATCAGAATTTGTTCAAAAATATTTAGGTGAAGGACCAAGAATGGTTAGAGATGTATTTAGATTAGCTAGAGAAAATTCTCCTGCTATTATATTTATTGATGAAATTGATGCTATTGCAACTAAAAGATTTGATGCTCAAACAGGTGCTGATAGAGAAGTTCAAAGAATTTTATTAGAATTATTAAATCAAATGGATGGTTTTGATCAAACTTCAACTGTTAAAGTTATAATGGCTACTAATAGAGCTGATACTTTAGATCCAGCTTTATTAAGACCTGGTAGATTAGATAGAAAAATTGAATTTCCTTCATTAAAAGATAGAAGAGAAAGAAGATTAATTTTTTCAACAATTGCATCAAAAATGTCATTAGCACCAGAAGCTGATTTAGATTCTTTAATTATTAGAAATGATCCTTTAAGTGGTGCTGTTATTGCTGCTATTATGCAAGAAGCTGGTTTAAGAGCAGTCAGAAAAAATAGATATATGATTTTACAAAGTGATTTAGAAGAAGCTTATACTGCTCAAGTTAAAACTGGTACTGAACATGATAAATTTGATTTCTATAAATAGTCTTTTTTTTTTTATATAAGTTCATATATACCTAATCCTAATTTGAAATTTGAATCAATATGATCTAAATCAACATGATACGTATAATTCCAAATTGATTTTAAATTAATATCTTGAAAATTATGAATTGAAGCAATTGGAGTTATTAAATAAATTGGTTTATTAGTTTTAATTAATTTATTTTTAACTTTAAATAAATCAGAACCCATAGCATCAATAATTGTAAAATTTTTATCATTTTTAATATTATCATCAATTAATAAAATTTCAGTAGAATTTGATCCTAAAAACCAAGTAGGAGGTGAATAAGTTCTCCACCAAATTTGAATACCAGGTTTATCTTTTAAATAATCTAATGCAGGTACAACCCCACCTTGATGAAATATACCCATTAATAAACTCATTAAAATATTAAATATATACCAAATATAAATAATATATTTATTAATCCACCAAGATTCTAAATCAAAACATGATATAAATAAAGGTAATAAAGGTATTAAAAATCTTAATTCTTGATGTGGTATAATTGATAATATTAATAAACCTGAAATAATTGATAAAAATGGAGTTGTTTTTAAATATTTTTTTGAAAATAAAAATATTATACCAGGACCTAAAATTTGAGGTAAATTAATTAATAAATGATTATAATAAGGATGAATTCCATGATTTGATAAATTTGAATAATTTGTATTATAAATTAAATTATTTAATGGAGTTATTATAATTTCTGAAATTTCAAAAGGATTTTTATTATAAATTAAAGTATCTGAAATTATTAATAAAATAGTTGTACTAGTAAAACCAATTATTAAAAATGGTATAGTTGATAAATGATTAATTAAATATTTAAATAAATAATAACTTGGTAATATTAAAAATGCAGGGAATGTAATTCTATTAAAAATACCTAATGAAATTAATATTCCAAGAATTAAAATTTTTTTATATTGATTTAATTTTTTAATTTCTAAATCTTTTGATTCTTGAATATATCTTAAATCATCAATAATATAAATACAAATAATTAAAAATATAGTTTCTAAACTATTTGAAAATAAATGATTTTGAAAAATTAAATTTATATATGAAGTTGATATAAAAAAAATTGTTTTTATACGTTCTTGTTTTGTTGGTAATAACCAATAAATAAAATAATCAATAATTAACCAACTTATTAAACATAATTGAATTCTTAATATATACCAAATTTGAATACTTGATAAATAATTTAAATTTAAAAATTTAATTAAATATAATATAGGTCCATAAATTAAATATAATATTGATGGACTTCTTGAAGGTGGAAATTGAAATTCCCATGGTATATTAGTTTCAAAATTTAATATTTTTGATGATAAATATTCAATTGATTGGAAATGTTCATCTGGATGTATATATGAATTGGATAATGTAAATATTATTCTAAATAGTATTGTTAATAAATATATATTTCTCCAATTAATCATATTACTAGTAAGGATTAAAACATATGTATAAATGAAAAATTTAAATATATTTGGATTTGAACGTCGCGTCGCATCTTTGGTGACACTGATTTTTTATGACATTGCGTTTTTATGACATTGAGATTTTTAAGACATAGATTTGTTCTATTTTTTTTTTAGTGTTTTCTTTTTTTTTTTCGGCACTAAAAAGCTAAAAACTAAAAACTAAAAATTATCAACACAATAGTAAAAAGTTCTACAACTCATCTAATATTGTTGAACAATTTTTCGGACTCTATAAGTTAAATTCATTCGACAACATAATACATATTAGAGATTGTTTGAAACTAATTAGTAAAATAGTAAATATTTAATAATATAATATATATATATATATAGAAATATTCTGGGGATGAGGTTGAGTGATTTTTCTTTTTTTAGATCAGGAACCATCGACCCCATCGTTTAAAAAAAAAGAGGTATCGGAGTTGTACCAGACTGGAGCAGAGCAGAGCAGTAGAGTTAATTATCAACACGTATTGAAGGTCCAAATTATTAAAGAAAATGAAAATTTTTTTCTGTGCTTCAATTAATCCGATTTTTTACGGAGTATTTTTTGTCTATGTTCTACTACGGAACCGAAATATTTCATCTAATGTTTTCTATTTTTTTATTGAGTATCAATCGAAATAATGAGATTTGATTGGATGAGACAAGATGTCCATAATAATACAAAGTGAGAAGAAGAGAATACAATGAAACCTATACACTATTAAAAACTATTGTAGAGGGGAGTAACACACTAGTACTAGAATACAATACAATACAATACAATGAAACTGAACAATTCACAAAATGGACAGAAAATATTTTTATTATTAGGAATAACCAAAAAAAAAAACTCCATTGAAAATTCGTTCAGAAAAGAGAAAAAAATATTAACAATCCGATCATATAAAAAAATTTAAAATAATTTTTTTTTTTTTTTTTCTTTTATTAATTTCATCAACAATTATTTATTCCGTTTTTTTATTTATTCAACAAATATCATCATGTTAAGACAAATCACTAGAAGAGCATTCCCATTAGCTAATGCAAGTTCAAAAATTTCAACTAGAACTTTAATCGCTGGTCAATTCAGTGGTAAAAAACAATCAAATGGTAAATATACTGTTACTTTAATTGAAGGTGATGGTATTGGTCCAGAAATTTCTGATTCTGTTAAAAAAATTTTTGCAGCTGCTGAAGTTCCAATTGAATGGGAACCAGTTGATGTTACTCCGTTATTAATTGATGGTAAAACTACTTTACCTCAACCAGCTGTTGATTCAGTTAATAAAAATTTAGTTGCTTTAAAAGGTCCTTTAGCTACACCAGTTGGTAAAGGTCATACTTCAATGAATTTAACTTTAAGAAGAACTTTCAATTTATTTGCTAATGTTAGACCATGTAAATCAATTGTTGGTTATGAAACTGCTTATGAAAATGTTGATACTGTTTTAATTAGAGAAAATACTGAAGGGGAATATTCTGGTATTGAACATACTATAGTTCCAGGTGTTGTTCAATCAATTAAATTAATTACTAAACCAGCTTCTGAAAAAGTTATTAGATATGCTTTTGAATATGCCAAATCAATTAATAAACCTCACGTTTTAGTTGTTCATAAAGCTTCAATTATGAAATTATCTGATGGTTTATTCGTTAATACTGCTAAAGAAGTTGCTAAAGAATATCCAGATGTTAAATTAGATTTTGAATTATTAGATAATACTTCATTAAAATTAACTGCTGATCCATCTCAATATAAAGATGTTGTTATGGTTATGCCAAATTTATATGGTGATATTATGTCAGATTTATCATCAGGTTTAATTGGTGGTTTAGGTTTAACTCCATCAGGTAATATGGGTAATGTAGTTTCTATTTTCGAAGCTGTTCACGGTTCAGCTCCAGATATTGCTGGTCAAGGTAAAGCTAATCCAACTGCTTTATTATTATCATCATGTATGATGTTAAGACATATGACATTAAATGAAGCTGCTGATAAAATTGAAAATGCTGTCTTAAAAACTATTGCTTCTGGTCCAGAAAGTAGAACTGGTGATTTGAAAGGTACTGCATCAACTTCAAAATTTACTGAAGATGTTATTAAAAATTTATAAGTTAGACAAAATTTTTTAAATAAATAAATATATATTAATTAAAAGATATTATTTTAAGATATAATTCCGAGAAAAAATGAACGCTAATAAGAAAATAATTTATATGAAAGTTATTTATTTACTTATTCATTTATTTATTTACTTAATTCTTTTAAAATCTTATTTGTACCTTCAACAATAGCAACATGTTCAATTTTATGAACTCTATCTTCATAATCATCCAAAGATTCACCTTTAATTAAATCTAATTCTTTAATTAAAACAGGTTCACCACGATCAACTTCAGTTATAACTTTATGAATCATAACACCACCTTTAGTAATTTTACCTTCTTGACCTTCTTTCCAACATCTATCAATTGCATGAGTACCATCAAATTGTCCAGGTAATGCAGGATGTAAATTTATTATTGTAATACCTTCATCTTCTAAAGGTTTTAAAACACTTGGTGATAAAATTAACATCCAACCAGCACATACAATTAAATCAGGTTTTACATAATTTAATTCTTGTTTTCCATTAATATTTCCATAAATTAATAAATTTGATAAATCAATATTAAATTGTTCTCTTTTTTGTAATCTTAAATTTTTTTCTTCTTTTGGAATATCTTGATAATATGATTTTAAAATATGATTTTTTGTTGGAATTCCTGCTAATTCTGCTCTTTTTAATCCATATGCTGTTGATGATGATGATATAACTTGTGTAATTTTTCCATTATATAAATTATTTGATTTTTCTGCATCAATTAATGCTTGTAAATTAGTTCCTGAACCAGATATTAATACAGTTATATTTAATGTCATTTTATAATTAATTGAGTATTATTATAAGTATATATATAGTGATTGTTAAAGATTCTTTGTTGTTTTATTGTATATAGATCAAAGTTTAATATTAGATATCGATGATGCTGCAAGAATTTTTAATTTTTTTTTACTGATTGGAGAAATTTCAATATTGGAATTGACTCTGGTACTAAATTACAAATTTAACAAGAGAAATTATAATAGTAAAGATCGATGAGATGTACAAATTACAACATTATATGATAATACAATTCAATTTAAACAACTGATGAAATCAACATAAATGTATTTTGATAAGTCATTCATATATTAATTATGCTTCTACCACTATTTTATTAAATGTATTTCTAGAAGTATGAATTATATAAAATTAATTATATATATATAATTACAACAAATCCGGGTAAATAGTTTACCCAGCACGTGATGCACTGATTACATAATCTTCATAGAAACACCCTTACAGCAATATATAACTTGCCTCATCTAACAAAAAAATTTTCCCTTTCTCTTTTTTCTGGTGTGTGCGAATTAAAAATCAGTTAATATAAGAAAGATAATATAATAGTTAACATGAGGATGTGTTACTAGAAACGTCAGCCCAATTTTAATGTAAAAATTTTTTCTTCTATTCTGTACATCCAATTTTTAATTGAAAAAAAAAATTTTTTTGTTTCTCCCTTTTGCTCTTCTTTCTCCTCCCTTGGATTTTCAAACCTTTAAGATTTAAAAACTATAATACAAGATGGGTATGTTTTATAAATTATCTTAGTTATATATTAACTAGGGTATTAGATCAACAATAATACAAGTTTAATCTGATGAATTAGTTTTAATTGTGTTGAATTGGTAATCATCATTTCATTTTTTTAAAATTTTGAAAAATTTTTTTTAAATCCAACCACCCACCAAAAAAAAATTTTTTTTAAGATGATTTTATAGAGAATTGACAACCAATTTTGTAAATATTCATTGATTCAATTTATATTAAGTTGATGAAAAAAAATTATCATGGAATTCTTAAAATACTAACAATACTTTTTCTTTAGTTGCTTTCACAATTGAACAAATCCGTGGTTTGATGGATAAAGTTACTAATGTTCGTAACATGTCCGTCATTGCTCACGTCGATCATGGTAAATCAACTTTAACCGATTCTTTAGTCCAAAAAGCTGGTATTATTTCTGCTGCTAAAGCTGGTGATGCTAGATTTATGGATACCAGAAAAGATGAACAAGAAAGAGGTATTACTATTAAATCTACTGCTATTTCTTTATATGCTGGTATGACCGATGAAGATGTCAAAGATATCAAACAAAAAACTGAAGGTAACTCATTTTTAATTAATTTAATTGATTCACCAGGTCACGTTGATTTCTCATCAGAAGTTACTGCTGCTTTGAGAGTTACTGATGGTGCTTTAGTTGTCGTTGATACCGTTGAAGGTGTCTGTGTCCAAACTGAAACCGTTTTAAGACAAGCTTTAGGTGAAAGAATTAAACCAGTTGTTATTATTAACAAAGTTGATAGAGCTTTATTAGAATTACAAGTCACCAAAGAAGATTTATATCAATCTTTTGCTAGAACTGTTGAAACTGTTAATGTTATCATTTCTACTTATGTTGACCCAGTTTTAGGTGATGTTCAAGTTTTCCCAGATAAAGGTACTGTTGCTTTCGGTTCAGGTTTACATGGTTGGGCTTTTACCGTTAGACAATTTGCTATCAGATATTCTAAAAAATTCGGTGTTGATAGATCAAAAATGATGGAAAGATTATGGGGTGATTCATACTTTAACCCAAAAACTAAAAAATGGACTAACAAAGATAAAGATGCTGATGGTAAAACTTTAGAAAGAGCTTTCAACATGTTTGTTTTAGACCCAATTTTCAGATTATTCGCTGCTATTATGAATTTCAAAAAAGATGAAATTCCTACTTTATTAGAAAAATTAGAAATTTCATTAAAAGGTGACGAAAAAGAATTAGAAGGTAAAGCTTTATTAAAAGTTGTTATGAGAAAATTCTTACCAGCTGCTGATGCTTTATTAGAAATGATTGTTTTACATTTACCATCACCAGTTACTGCTCAATTCTACAGAGCTGATACTTTATATGAAGGTCCATCAGATGATGCTTTCTGTACTGCCATTAAAAATTGTGATCCAAAAGCTGATTTAATGTTGTATGTTTCCAAGATGGTTCCTACATCTGATAAAGGTAGATTCTATGCTTTTGGTAGAGTTTTCGCTGGTACTGTTAAATCAGGTCAAAAAGTTAGAATTCAAGGTCCAAACTATCAAGTTGGTAAAAAAGAAGATTTATTCTTAAAATCTATTCAAAGAACCGTCTTGATGATGGGAAGAAATGTTGAACAAATTGATGATTGTCCAGCTGGTAACATTGTTGGTTTAGTTGGTATTGATCAATTCTTATTAAAATCAGGTACTATTACTACTAATGAAGCTGCTCACAACTTAAAAGTTATGAAATTCTCAGTTTCCCCAGTTGTCCAAGTCGCTGTTGAAGTTAAAAATGCTAATGATTTACCAAAATTAGTTGAAGGTTTAAAAAGATTATCAAAATCCGATCCATGTGTTTTAACCTCAATGTCAGAATCAGGTGAACATATTGTTGCTGCTACTGGTGAATTACATTTAGAAATTTGTTTACAAGATTTAGAAAATGATCATGCTGGTATTCCATTAAAAGTTTCTCCACCAGTTGTTTCTTATAGAGAAACTGTTGAAGGTGAATCATCAATGGTTGCTTTATCCAAATCACCAAATAAACATAACAGAATTTATGTTAAAGCTCAACCAATTGATGAAGAAGTTTCATTAGATATTGAAGCTGGTGTTATTAATCCAAGAGATGATTTCAAAGCCAGAGCTAGAATTTTAGCTGATAAACACGGTTGGGATGTTGCTGATGCTAGAAAAATTTGGTGTTTCGGTCCAGATGGTAACGGTCCAAATTTAGTTGTTGATCAAACTAAAGCTGTTCAATACTTAAATGAAATTAAAGATTCAGTTGTTGCTGCTTTCCAATGGGCTACTAAAGAAGGTCCAATCTTCGGTGAAAATGTTAGATCAGTTAGAGTTAACATTTTAGATGTTACTTTACATGCTGATGCTATCCACAGAGGTGGTGGTCAAATTATCCCAACCATGAGAAGAGCTACTTATGCTTCTATGTTATTAGCTGAACCAGCTATTCAAGAACCAATTTTCTTAGTTGAAATTCAATGTCCAGAAAATGCTATTGGTGGTATTTACTCAGTCTTGAACAAAAAAAGAGGTCAAGTTATCTCTGAAGAACAAAGACCAGGTACTCCATTATTCACTGTTAAAGCTTACTTACCAGTTAATGAATCATTTGGTTTCACTGGTGAATTAAGACAAGCTACTGGTGGTCAAGCTTTCCCACAATTAATCTTTGATCATTGGTCAATCTTAGGTGGTGATGTTACTGATCCAAACTCTAAACCAGGTGCTATTGTTAAAGCTAAAAGAGAAAGACAAGGTATGAAAGCTGAAGTTCCAGGTTATGAAGAATATTATGATAAATTATAAGCTAATTTTTATTTTTTATTTTACTTATTTACTTTATTAAAATAATATATGTTTTTACTTTAAAAAAAAAAAAAAAAGAATCTCTGAAAAAAATAAATCTCTGAAACAATAAAAAGAAAAAAAAGAAAAAAAAGAAAATTTTTTTAAGAATTTCCTTCTATATATAAAATGTATTAGATTTCATTTTATTTTACATATAGGAAAGAGATTAAACCGAAAAGTTTTACTTAAATTTTTAGATTTTAATTGATCGTCAGATATTTTTAACATAACAATTGATATTGATCGTCCGATGTTTAAATTACAATAGTTGATCGTTTTAAGAATTAAAAATTAAAATTTAAAAAATTTGCAAAATCCTGTGTATAGTAATTTTGTGTGTTGCGTTATTTAAAAATTACTAACCACCATCGAAATGTATTGATTTATGGATGTTTGTAATTTTCAATGGTTTGTTAATTTTATTATGTACACTGTCAAAAAAAGTATAATATTAATAATAATAATAATAATAATATTGTGTCAAATTCTGGCTCTTCTTCTTTGGTTTTATTCTCGAGAGTCCAAGAATTTGGATATTTGCTATTTTGTAAAATTAATGAGAATGTACATTAAGCATAATTAATCTTTATGTTTCAACAATGGAAATAAGTAAGTAAGTAAGTATCCGTATTCTATTTTATCGGTTGGAAATTTGGTCTTTAGGCCATCACAGGTACATATAAAGCTTTATTAAATTAAACGAGTAATATATTTATGCCAATAAAGCTTAAGGCATATGTAGTATTTATACATTTTTATTATAATCGTAATGATGAATAATAATGAAATATCGACATTGGTGAAGATCAGTAGTTGGATATGAAATTGAATTAAATATTCTCAGGAAAGAAACATAAAAATTATGATCAAGAGATGAACTTAATTAAATAAGGAAAATAATTCTAATGCTTTCGAGGAATGAAAATCATTTTTTATTAAGTCTCGAAACTACAAAACAATTATATATCTCTCAATAATCGGATCATAATTCAAACGAATAAGAACCATAGAACAAATAGGAGTGAAAAAAAAAAAAAAATAGCATCGTTTACCTCCTATATCATTACCATCATCATCATCTCTCATAATTTTTTTTCAATTTAGAAAAGCTTATAGACGTGTTTCAATAAACGTGTGATTTAATATGTCCTAAATAGGGTATATTAATTGAATTGAAAATGGATTGAATTTAATTTAGTTTTAGTTTACTTTAGTTTAGTATTCTTTTTTGTTTACAAATGGTTTAGATTAGTATATATAATTAGTAAATTACAAATTAAGAAATAATTAACGAATTAAATATCTATACTTCGAAGAAAATCTATATAAATAAATAAATAAATAAATAAATAAATAAAAAGAAAGAAAGCAAAAAAATTAAAAATTAAATAAAATCTCTCAAATTTAGTTTGCAACTAAAAAAGAAAAATATACAAACTGAAACTAATTTAAATGGGTCTAAATGAAGTAATTGAATAACAAAGTTACAAATAGCAAAGTCAATCAAGAAAAAACAAGAAAAGAAAAAACGGTTTTTTTTCCTAATTTTGATAAATTAATATTAGATTAGTTTAGTGTAGAATATAAATGAATATATATATATATAAGATATAACATAATCTAAAGAATCATCACTATGGTGATGATGATGATATATTAGTAAATTGTACCTTTTGCAATTTTAACCGTGTTTCCGAAAATAGATTTTTTTAAGTGAAAAAAAAAACTTTTTAAAAAAGATGACACAAAAGTGAATTCTAGATTTTATTTACTCAAAATAATTTTTAATAATTTATTAAATATTTATATTTGGATTCTCTTCTATGTTACCATTATTTCAATTAATTAATATTAATTAATTAATTAAAAGAAAGAAGGGAATTCATTCTTATCAAAGGGATGTTGTTCATATTCATATTCATATTCATATTTGATATCTAATGGTCACACGTATTCTTAAAAGTTTTTAAAGTTAAGAAAACTTAAAAGTTTAAATTCTAATAAGTAGAGTGAATCATAATACATTAATAAATGTTAATGTAAATGTAATGTAATATGGAAATATCAAAATAAAAATAAAAAAAAAACTAAGAAAAAAAAAGAATGCAAATAAAAATAAAAATGTAAAAACTAAAAATTTTAAAAATTTTTTTAAATAAAATTTGTAATCATAATGAAACAGTTTTACTTACTTAATATGTGTTATGTTTTACTTACTTACTTACTTACTTACTTTGTTTTATGTTTTTGTTTCTTTGTTACCTAAATTGTCAAATGATTATTAAATAAACCAATAAATAAATATTTATTCTACACAATATTTATTAGAAAAATATCCTTTTTCGGGTTTTAATTGTAATGCCGATATTTTTTAATTTAATAAAAGTTTAAGAAAAAATACAAAAAGTAATTTAGGAAAAATGCAATTTAAATTATTAAATATATATATATATATATGAGAATAGTTTAAGAGATTGGTATTTAAAAGAAACTTGAAGAATAAATTTAAAAGTAGATGAAAGAATAAAAAATTACGAAATGGTAGAATCGGAGATGGTGGAGAGAGAAAGAAACAGAGAAAGAAAGAAAGAAAGAAAGAAACTGTTAACAAATGATAATGATAGAGATAAATAAATAAATAGATAGAGAGAGAGATTTAAAAAGAGATTAAATAGATGACAGCAACATTTAACATTTTATTGTAGGACCAAATAAAATAATAAAAATTTAATTTAATTTTTATTTATTTTATTTTTTTTTAAACCCCAAAAATAAACTCCAACTTTTTTCTTTACTTCTCTTTACTTTACTTTTCTTTTAATTTCGTTTATTTTTTGATCGTTTCAGTTTGAATATCATAACATTTATCTACCTCTTTCTAGTAACATAACTAATTTGAGTAGAAGTGTAGAACCCTAGTCTTGTATGGGGGTTGTTTTCTTGAAGTAAGTTTGTGTGGATTTGCGTGAAATTATATTTCTCAATCGGTCTAATGTTATATTCTATATTATTTTTTTGTTACTGTATTGAAGAATGCGAAATTGCAAAAAATCCAACCGGAAGGAAAAATGTAAAAAATGAAAGGGTAAAAAAAACAATCAGTGATTTCATTTCTCATTTCTCGGTTCATCTGGAGTTAAAATTTTGCATATTTTTTTTATATTTTTTAGTTTTTAGTTTTTAGTTTTTAGTTTTTAGTTCTTTTAATTTCTTAGTTTTCTTTTTAGTAGTTTTAGTTCTTAATTTCTATATTTATCACAAACTAACAGAAAAGAACCTTTGGGAATGAAATGAAATATATAATATATTATAAAAAAAAAACACGGCTCAAAATCATATTCTTTTGTTAATTGAAATACAAAATTGACTTATTTTTATGCATGTAATTTAAATTTATATTAATAGACTAAGTAAGTAAGTAACTAAGTAAGTAACTAACTAACTATAAAACTTCTATATTGTTTTAAACTACTCTCTTAAAGAATCACAGTTTATATATTTATTTATATATAACTAATATAGTATCATCTGTTTTCTAAATTTTTAAATTTTAAATTTTTATTTTAGGTTTTGGTTAACTTTTTTTTTTTGTTTTTTCTTTTTTGCTTTTTTCTTTTCTTTTCTTTTTTTATTTAAGTATCATCAAATATTCCTCCTACCATTGTCATCATCTTCATCCATCCATTCATCATCATCTTGTTCTTCATTAGTTGATTTTAAAAAAAAAAGATTAGAAAGAAAACCCTTTCCCCCCAAAAATTTGTTTAATGAATAATTTATAATATCTTCCTTACTTTATTCATTGATATCCAATAATAATATTCCATTCATTCCATTATCAAAATACATTTAGATATTCCTAATAGTTAATAATTTTTTATTTTTATTCCCATTCATTTTTTTTAACAAGTCATACACCAAGTATTAATATTATACCCATAAATCCCCCCCTTCCTTATTACTACTATTCCTTTAATAATTCATTATGTTATTTGAATCATACCCTTATTTATCAATAAATTTAATTATATCTTGCATTTTTTTAATAATAAATATTTATCAATTAAATTTTAAATTAATTTTATTAAATATTTGGAATTTTTTAATTGTTTCAAGTATACCATATTTAATAATAAATTCAATAAATTTTGAATATAATTATTTATATGATATAATAAATTCATTTATATTTATAATATCTATAATTTTTTCATATTTAATATTAAATTCATATAATTTAAAAAAAAGATTTAATTTTCAAATTTATTTAATTTCATTTATTATATTTTTATTTATTTCAATATTTTTAATACCAAAATATTTATTATTATCTTCAACTTCAATTATATATGGAGATTTTAAATTTGATCATTTATATATTGCATTAACTCAATTATTTATATTTGATATTATATATAAATTTATTATAATACAAAATGAATATGATCAAAATTTTTTAAAAATTTTTATACAATTTATTTGGTCATATAATTCAATATTAATTATATTAAATAATTGGTTATTAATATTAGGTAAAGATTCATTAATTAATTTATTAAATATAAAAGATTCAAATAATATTGAAATATCATTTATAAATTCTTTCTTTTTTATGAAATTAAATAATGAAGATTTTAAATATTGTTCATCAAATAATATTGAAAAAAGTTTTAAAAATTGTTTAAATTTAAGACAATTTAAAAATTTAAATGATAATTTTAAATTAATTCAATATGTTTTAATTAATTGTTGGAGTATATTAAATTTATTTATATTTATTTTATTACCTTGTATTTTAATTTATTTATATAAAAGACAAGAATTTTTAAATAATAAAAAGAATAAAATTTTACAAAAAAATGATGATGAAGATAAAACTAATATTGTTTAATTTAATAATAATAATAATGTTTGTTCTGTTAGAAAAACACTTTAATACTAATAACTAATAATACAATTTAAAAAAAAAAAAAAATTTAACAGAACTACTACAACTACTACTTATGATAATTTTTAATGATTCGATTAATATATATTTTAATTCAGAAAGAAAAACGTTTTTAATCTTTGTAGTTTCATTTCTTTAAATTAATTTCTCGAAACAATCAATTAGTAATGATCTATTTTGTGTATTCATCTTCAATTGAAACAGTTTCAAAAAAAAATAAAAAAATATTTCATCTCGAACGATGGATGACTAAGAAAAAAAGAGAGAAGGTTAGAAAACAAAAATATTTTATTTTGTACTTTTTTTTTTCGCAACCATTAACTAAGAGAACAGAACAGAACAGAAAAAAAACTCTCTTTTCTATAATAATATATTAATAACAATAATAATAATATAAACTCTATAATTTAATTTCTGATTTTTTAATCATCAGTTTAAAAGAATCAAGATCTTCATGAGTAGTACAAGAACCACCACATACAACAATTACAACAATATCATCTTTTTGTAAATGTTGAAAATTTTTATATAATAAATCAATTTTATCAAAACAAACACATAAAGCAGCACCACAAGCAGGTTCAACAACTATATTTTTATTTAATTTATTAAAATCAATACAACCTCTTAAAGAATCTAAATCATCAATCAATTCTAAATTAGTCCTAATTGTTGATTGATCTTTAAAATAATTTAATGATTGTTGTGTAGTATATGAACAAGCTAATGAAGTAGCTAAAGATTTAACATTTTGAGAATTTAAAGTTATAATTTTATTAGCTTTTAAACTTGTTAATAAAGTTGGAGCTTGTAATGTTTCAAGTAATAAAATATCTCCATTTATTTCATGATTTTTCATACCTTGATAAATACCATTATATAAACCACCACCACCGAAAGAACAAACCATACCTTTTAATTTATTTGAATCTACTTCATTTTTTGGTAATTGATATATAATTTCATCAACTAATGATGAATGACCTTTCCAAATTAATGGATTATTAAAAGGATGACAATAAATAGAATAAATTTCATCATTATTAATTGAATTCATTAAATTTTTTAAATATTCATCAGCTTCATTAATTGTATTTCCATATAATATAATTTTTGCACCATAATTAATTAATTTATCTTGTACACATTTTTTTGATATTGTTGGTAATACAACAGTACATTTTAATTTATAAAAATAACCCAGATATGCAGCTGCTAAACCTGCATTACCACCACTTGAAGCAAATATTTCAATTTTTTTATTTGGATATTTTAATTGTGCATTTTTAATTGATTCAAATACTAAATTTCCTATACCTCTTAATTTAAAACTACCTGATGGTTGTTCATATTCATTTTTAAAAAAAATTCTACATGGTGGTTTAATTGGTAATTTATTTGTAACTTCTTGTAAACTTGTTTGAATATGTGGTGCTAATAATTGTGATTGTAATTGTGATTCTTCTGTTGTTTGTAAAGACATGTTGAAGTCAAATAATGAATGAATAAATAAATAAGTAATTAATTAATTAATTAAAGAAAATTAAATTAAATTAAATTAATTTTAAAAAAATTTTTAACTTCTTTTACTAGATATATATATATATATTGGTACATGTGGATTTAAAAAATTTTTCTTTGTATTTACATTCAGATGAAAATTATAGATAACAAAGAGATGTATAATATACACATACACACATACATAAAGAGAAAATTCCAGTATACAACAAAAGTGTAACACTCCTCTTTCTTAGTTTCTTTAAAACAAACAAAGCCTAATGAGGCATAGAGAAAACCTAAAAATAATAGCGATGTATGTTTTGTATCTTATTTTATATGTGGCATCTAATAGATAACAAGCAGAACGGGAGAAAAAAATAAAAACTGACTTCTTTAGTTGCAAGTTGCAAAAGTCAAACCGAAGTCAACAAAAAAAAGAGGAGTCAAAATCCGTCAAACATGACTTCGAATTTTTTATCTGTTTGCCTTATGACATGAGGAGAGTATAAATATATATACAAAATGGAGATGAAAGTCCGACGGGATATTAAATGGCTATTCAATAAAATAAAATGACAAGACAAGAAGGAGAAGAGAAGACAAAGGTTATGTTTCCAATATATATATCTTCATATATCTAATTTTGATGATAATGTGGCATTACATTGACCACACCCCGTTTCTAACCATATATATCCTATTCATTAAATAGATCATTGAAATAAAGTGGAGTTGGGGAAACAACAAATTCTACAATAAACTAAAAAGTTTTTAATGAAAAAGATCTCGATTTTTATAAATTCACATCTCTTTATTGAATTGTTATTATTATTATTGGTAATTATAACATTCTCTTTCTTTACTTTGTGATCTTACAGTATATGCGCAAATAAATAACTAACTAACTAACTAACTAACTAATTCAATTATAATGAAAATATGACATGTCAATTTTAAAATTTAAAACTTTTTAAAATAATGAATAATGAAAACCCTTATAAAATATTTTTTAATTTTTTTTTCATTGTCATTTTTCTTCAATGTCATGTCAAAAAAAACGAGAAATTGTTTTAGAAAAAACGTTTTTTGTTGAATCTACTCAGATAAAAATCATATAGAAGAAAAAAAAAATATTGGGATTTAATAACTTACAAATATCTAAAAGATTTCCTGTATCGTATACTAGTATGTTTGTTTTATTGTTATTTTGATGTGGGTAAAATGTTTACTGTGAATATTAAATATTCAAGTAGATTCATTCATTGATTACTTATTCCCAAATTATATTTGAATAAATTCATTGGAAAATTATATATATAAGATTTTTAATAATATAAATAAGAATTTATTTATATTATTGTATCAAAACAAATATATAATTTTTAATATATTCATAATAAAGGGTTAAGTCAATCAATGAAGTTAATTTTCTAGTCCGAAGAATAGTTTAAATTTTGTTACTGTGTTTTTGTGAATGACTGTTAATCTTAGGATTAATTAATAATGGTGAGGTTCACAAATTGTTCTATTTTTTTAAATAATTTTTGGAACAAGTTTACTTTTCTAATACTATTTATTACTTTTAAGTTCAAATAGTTTTAGATCTATAAAAATGTATAGAATAAATATTTAATATATATAATAATAAAAATTTAAGATGAATTTACTTACAAAATAAAAAAATATTTAAATATAATATAATTTAATTCTAAAGAATTTAAAACTTTATCATATCTGATAATTATCATTATATTTTTTCTCATTTCTAAACTTTATAATAATAGTAAAGTTAATATCCATATATCTCCCCCAATATCGATATTGATGTTCGTGTATTCAAGACCAATAAATTTGTTATACTCCTTCAAAAAGTAGAAAATCATCAACATCGACGAAAAAAATAGAAACTTATTAATTATAAACTAATACTATTACTAACTTTTTCTTGATATGGACCAGTTTTAATTTACCATTGCCGAGGTACAAGGTTGCGACTTTTTTATGACCTTGGTTTTCGAAATACTTCTTTTTGAAGCAAAACTTATATAAAGAAGTATTAAGCTTATTCTCAAAATGTTGGATTTTTATTAATATTTGATTTATTAAAAAAAAAAATACAATAATCAATGATTTTTTTTTCATAAGATTAAACCACATTGTATTATTATATTATAATCAAATTTTAATTCAATATTCTTAACAAAGGGAAAAGTAAAGAAATTAACGATATTCATTAGTTTCTATATCTGGGTTTTTACAGCAAACCTAGTTTAGATCAATGAGTTCGTTTTTATTATTAATACAGTTTAATCTTTTTTGAAACTAATTTTTGGAACAAGTTTACTTTTCTAATACTATTTATTACTTTTATGTTCAAATAGTTTTAGATCTATAAAAATGTATAGAATAAATATTTAATAAATATATATATATTAAATTCAATTGAAATTTAATTTAATTCTGATAAAATGGAAAGTGTAGTAAGACTTCAAGAACTGTTCATATTTAATATTTTAGATCTTAAACTCTGTATCTACATAATTATTATAATCAATTGAATTGTTGCAACTTTTTATTGTCTCAATTATCAATGTCGGATAAAATAAATGACATTTACGTTCGTGTACTTAAGCTCAATAAAATTGTAATTTCCATCTTAAAAAAACAAAACATAAATTAAAAAAATAAATTCAATTATTTATAATTATCTTTATTATGAGACTCATTATATTAAAATAAAAGATTACGACGGTGAATATTGGTTATACATAAAATAACCAATAGATAAATCTAGTATCACATTACTTGTTCACGAAAAAGTTGAGTTTTATGTATTATTATTTGATTAATAAATTATACAATAATAAATGAATTTTTTTCATTGTTTTAATTTCTTTGAAATTTTCATTATTCATTCTATTATTGTATATAATCAAATGTAATTCCAATATTCTTAGCAAAGTGCAAAAGCAATTGATATAGCTTATACACTCATTTGTTCTTTACTGGGTTTAAGAGTCACAGAGCCTAGTTTCGATCAATGAGTAAACTTCTAATCTTATTCGTGCGAAATTAATTTTTGGAACAAGTTTACTTTTCTACTACTATTTATTACTTTTATGTTCAAATAGTTTTAGATCAATCAATAAAAATATATAGAATAAATATTTAAAATATATATATATTAAATTCAATTGACATTTAAATTTAATTCTAATATTATGATGTAGTATAGTACGAGTTGAAAACTGTTCATATTTAGTATTTTCGATTTTGAATAATTATAATCAATTGAACTCTGTTGCAATTTTTTATTGTCTCGATTTTTAATGTCGGATACAATAAATGACATTCAATTCGTGTACTTCAGCTATAAAATTGTAATTCCATCTTAAAAAAGACAAAATAGAAATTAAAAAATAAAATCAATAATTTATAATCATCTTTATTATGAGACTCATTTAATAATAATAGAGATGTTTGAAAGTATTGGTTATACATAAAATAACCAATACATGGTTATTTTGATAACTATATTGCATATTGCTTATTCACGAAAAAGTTGAATTATATGTATTATTATTTGATTAACAAGAAATACAATAATAAATGAATTTCTAATTATTTTTTCATTCTATTATTGTATATAATCAAATGTAATTCAATATCCTCAGCAAAGTGAAAAAGTAATCGATATAGCTTATGTACTCATTCGTTCCTTACTGGGTTTAAGAGTCACAAGGCCTAGTTTCGATCAATGAGTATGCTTCTAATCTGTTGAGAATATTTTATAGTGAAAAATTTATATTATGCCGTGTAAAATTAATTTTTGGAACAAGGTTATTTTCTAATATTAAATTAATTTTTGGAACAAGGTTATTTTCTAATATTATTTATTACTTTTAAGTTCAAATGATATTGGATCATATATATAGTTTGTATAGAATTAAATTTTAATATATATATATATATATAGTAAAGTTTATTGTATAATTTTATTTTTCTTAATTACAAACAACAAGGGTTTAATACAATTGTTTATCAAATGTATTTCTACATGAACTATTATTCCTTGATTATTTCTTATAATAAAAGATTTGTCAATCAATGAGATTAAAACACGTTTAATTAGATTAATACAATTGTTTTCTACTCCACTTATTTTAATATAAAAATTGTAGTTTTATAAATGTGTTTGGGCTCTTTTCAATTTTTCCCGATTTTGCTAATTCACAAAACAAGATCCTGTTTCCAAATTGAAACAAGATTCAAAAGTTGGTACTTTTTTTTACTAAACCACCATTCATTGGGTTACCCAGTTAATAAACCCTTTTGTTGATCATTTAGAGATCCATTTAGAGATCTACACGGACATGGGGTAATTAATCTATCTAGGTGAATAAACTATCAACATACCTGCTTTTAATATAAATGATATAATTAATATGATTTTAAAACTAATTAATGAAGAATTGATAAAAAGAAAATTGTTTGTGCTTATTGAAAAATAATTGAAATAAATAAATAAAACGGTATATTTAATTTTTGTTAGGCCAGTTTTTCGTTATCCATACCATACCGAAAAATATTTTTTATATCTGTATTATTATCATCTTTGAATAAACAACAATCATTTAAATTAAAATAATATGAACTGTACTTTTTATAAATTAGCATAGAAGTTGTGTTTCTTAATTTAATTTTATATTGAAACATAAATTTATTGATACAGAAAAACAAATGCATATTAAAAAATGACGACATATAATTATAGATATAAACTAAATTTAACTGAATTTATAAATAATTAAAACTAGATACATAGATTTATAATTAAATAATTATATTAAAATACATAAATTTTACAAAAATTATAAAATATGAACTTTTATTATAATGTTTTATTTATCTTGTATATGTTTTTTGTAGATAATAAAAATAGTATAGCAGCATTTCAAAAAATATTGCTGCAAAAAAAAAAAAAAAAAAAAAATAGTATACCAGCATTTCAAAAAATATTACTCCAAAATAAATAAAAATAGCATAACAGCATTACAATAATTGTTAAAAACACTAAGACCAAAATAATTAATATAAATACAATTTTCTTTCCCAACTTTTTTTTATTTTTTTTTTACAACTTTTTCTTTTCAATAACTACTACCATCAATATAATTACTCAATTCCCAAGTCACAAATAATATTTATTATTTTTCATATTTTTAATTATTTAATAAAAATTATATTAGAATTTAAAACTTTGTTTAAAATTCTTGATAAAATATTATATCATACAATAAATTAAAATGATAAATGATAAATCATAAATTGAAACAAATTGACAAAAAAAAAAAACTAAATTTATTTGCAATTGAAATAATTCAAATAAATAAAAATCTTTAAAATTCTTCCAATTCAATATGGAAAACAAAAATTAAAAACTTGAATCAACTCACACAATGAAACTCAAAGAAAACTGAATAGAACAATTGGCATGTGAACCAATAGTGATTGAAATTTCTTCTTTAGACAAGCTTCTCCTTAGTTATTAATTTATATTTAAAAAATTATGTAAATTGATTTCTTATACATTGGTAAAAAAACAGTAATCACTAGAATTAACTGTCCAAATGTATTCTTCATTCAATTTATATCCTTTTGAAATTAAAACTTTTTTGAAGATAACTGTTTTGAAGATAGTTAATATATCCAAATTCCTTTTCTTGTGATATATATATGTGATTATCAATTATGGATTCTAAATTATTGAAATAGTAACAAAATAACAAATGATCTTAAATATGAAAAGAAAAGAAAGAAAGAAACAAAATTATTTTTTAAAAATCTTTGGATTTTTATATCTCATATTTTGTTTTTTCTTTTCTGTTTTACTCAACCCCCTAAAAAACTTTTTTAAACCAACTATTAAAAACAACACACCTTAATAATAATTAAAATATGGATTTTTTGAAATTATTTCTAAAATTAAAACACCCACAATGACCACCAAAACAATAACTTCAACACTATTTGAAGGAGTAATTTAGATAAAGAACAATTAATATGTATATATATGAACCAATAAATTTAAAATAAGAAATAAAGAATGTGTGTTTGATTCCCCCTGTAGTAAATAAATTATCTTTAATAAATAGGTATGGGATTTTAAATTGATTTATCATAATGTTAATTAGAAAATAATTTGATATCTCGATACTTACAAGAATAGAATTGAGTTGAATTTGATTGAATATTTTGATGTTATTATGTGTGGTATGTGATAGATCACTTTTTTTTTTAGATTTTGCTCCCCCCCCCTAACAAAAAAAATAGTATAAATTCACATCAAATTTCCCCAAAAAAAAAAAAACAAAAAAAATTATATTAAATGGGATTGGTTTCTACAATTGAGTAGATTAGATGTTTTTATTTGAATTTCATTTTCTTTTTCAGATTCCATTCAAAAAGCATTTTTCTTCATCATTTAACTTGATTCCAGAATGTTAAATATTAAGATTATTTGATTTTCAGAATTAAATTCTACATTTTCATTCAAATGCTATAATTCCAATTGAATAAAATTTTAATTTCTTTTCTGAATTAGATTGTATCAATATAATTTAAGATTTTTTAACAAAGGGAGAAGAGAGATGATGATAGTTTTAATCTATAATTAGATGATATAATTAGGTTTAATTTTTAAAAATTTTGGGAGAATTAAAGTACTATTCTTCCTGTTTTATAATTAAATTAATAATTTATTATTATTATAGAAATTATTAAGAGACCCATCGCTATCTATTAATCCACTTATTAGACGTGTCTTTTTTGTATTAAATTATTTAATTTTTGGAAACAGTTATTACTATTTCTAACTTTTTAGTTTAAATGGTTTTAATTTTTATATAGAGTTTATAGATTATTTTAAATTATATATATATATCTTAATTTTATAACTACAAATTTTAAGATTTTTAATATTAAAGAATAATTAACTATAAATATAGTTCAAATAATAAGAACTTTCGTGGGTAAAAAATGATCACTTTATATTAAAGGTAATTAAATTTTACTATGAATCTCTATTACAAAAAATTTACTTCTTTATTAAAGTGTAAATAAGAGATTCAAGATCATTTAATAATTAGAGTTTTTAACGAAACAACAAAGATTTTTAATAAATTTTTTATCAAAAAACTTTATTAAGAATATTGGTTAAAATTTTAACTAATAAGATGAACAATTCATTAAATAATAAATTTTCAGATCTTGCCTCATTTTAGATAATGTTATCTATAACCTTTCATTGAGAAATAGATCAAAACTGATTGGTTGTATAGAAGATTCACATCGTCAACTAAAATGAGTTTTTGTAACTGATTTTACTGTTGTGGTGGTAGCGTTTAGTGACGATGATGAAGATTATATCTGAAACATTCGCCCCACCCCACCACCAAAATATTTTTACTATAAATTTGGAATCTCTTCTCCAGATCCAAAAAAAAATTTAAAAATTTAAAAATTTAAAATCCGTTTTACTACTATAGTGTATTGAGATAGACTGAGATCATTCGATTTAGCTTGATATTTGCTATCAGTCAACTTGAATCCATAATGTCAGATATTATAATTATATATGATTAAATAAAATATCAGATTTTTGAATTTACATTATTAATTTGTTATTAAATCATATATAATTTAATATTTTTTTTTTTTACAAAGGGAGAAGAAAATGATAGTATTCATTCATAAATGAAATAATATAATTAGATTTAATTTTTAAAAAGTTTGGGAGAATTAAATTATTATTCTTCCTGTTTTAGAATTAAGTTAATAATTTATTATTATTATAGACCTGATTTACAGTTCCGTCACCATCCATAAGACCAGACAAGGTACTTTATCTGCATGGAAATTTGGGAAATCCGTAGATTTTGGAATAGTATATTTTTTTAATTTTTGGAAACAGTTATTACTATTTATAACTTTTTAGTTAAAATGGTTTTAGTTCTTATATAGAGTTTATAGGTAATATTCTTAGAATTTTTTTAATAAATATATTTATTTATAATATTATTTCAAGTTAATTGAACTTAATTTCTTATACATATTTAATTCTGTACCAGTTCATAGAATGATCATTATATATCATGTATTTTGTTAATTTTGTTTTTGCATAATTACTAAAATAAGTAATCAATATAATCAGTCAGAAATGTGGGGGAAGCAATGATGTTGATGTAATAATAAAAGATGATGTCGGAAAATAAAATGTGTCACAGAAAATAGATTTACGACAATGGTACTTAATAATATATTAAATATTTTTAGCTTTTCTGCCGCAGTGATTTTTTTAGCCTGTCATTGAATTTTCTTTTTCTAGCCCACACACTTACAGTACACATCGCCAGCACAAACACCACCACTAAATATTTAGTACTAGAAAAATTTACAACCACATGGGGTTATAGGATTTTAGATTTTAGAATATTAGAATATTAACTATTTGACATTAAATAACAACTATCATCAATTATTATTATTATTAATAGAATCTACTTAAATAAATTAAAAAAGAATCCACTTTACTTTTTCTTCCTTTTCTTTTCTTTTCTTTTCTTTTCATCCTTCTGTTTTTGATTTCAGTTTCATTTTGTTTTAGATTTAGTTTTAGTTTTCATCGTTAGATCCATCTACTGTTTTAGTTTATTTATTATTATCATCATCATTTTCAAATATAGAGATATACAAATAAAAATAGAAATAGAGAATTAATTATGGCTTCACCAATATTTATATCAAATCCTTCAAATTCTTTTTCAATATATATTATATTAAGAAGTTTACAATTAACACTACTATCATGTTATAAATCATTAATAAATTTTAATTTATATTCTTATACAAATATTCAAATATTTATTAAAAGTTTAAAAATTTCAATATTATTTTATATTTTATTAAATGGTCCAATTTATTTAACAAAATTTTTTATTTATTTATTAAATCAATCAAAATTAATTCATATTAATAATGGTGGATTAGGTATGATTGAAAATTTACAATTTTTTTTAAAATATGGTTTAAATTTAAATATTTTTATAATGGGTTTATTTTCATTTTTAAATCATGAATTTGAACAATTATTTTTACATAATTTAAAATTAAATGATTTAAATTTTTTTAATAATTATAATAAATTACCTATAAATCATGAATTACCAAAAATAAATCAAAATTGGTTAAATTATCTTTTATATAATTTTAAACATTCAAGACAATTTAAATTATTTATTAAAAGATATACTGATTATTTTATTATTAATATAACTGTATTTATATTAATTTCATTTCCAAATAAATTTTCATCAATTTTATTAGCATTTATATTATTTCAAACATTTTTAGATAAATTTGGTACTGTTTTAACTTTATTATTTATTGGTTTTATATTACATTTTGCATCAAATTATACTTATAGTTTATATATTATTAATACTTATTATGGTTCAATTAATTTAATTCAAGATTTTTTAATGAATTTTTTTAATAAATTACAATTTACTCCTTTAGAACAAAAACAATGGATAAATACTAGAAATGGTGTATTATTTGGGATTGGATTATTTTATTATACTTTAATAAATCAATTTCCTTTATTATCAATGATTATTTATACTAATGGTTTATTAAATATGGGTTATTTAATTACAAAATTATCAAATACAATACCTGATAAAAATTTAACTACTTGGTGTATAAATGAAAGTGTATGGGATGATCAATTTAAAATTTTAAATGGTGAATTTTTAAGTGATTTTGGTATTAAATAGATTTAAAGATATATATATTTATTTATTTAAATTCATAAGTTTTATTACCCGTTATATAACAAAATTTTAAATTATTTAACAACTCTTTATTTACTTCATTATTCTTTTTATTCAATTTTAAAATATATCTAAATTGTGATAATTCATCACGTTTATTACTCATTCTTAATAATGGTATATTTGTAAGTTTACATTGTGTATAACCATGATTTGTAGTTGATTTAATTAATTTATTTTCATCAACATTTATATCATTATTAAGATCAACTTTAAAAATTTCTGAATAATATTTTGTTTTAATTTCTATAGTTGAATTAGTTGGAATTTTAACATCAATTGATTCCAGTAAATTTTCCAATTCTTTTTTCATTGTAATTAATGTAAATTTATCATATTCATCAATTATTTCTTTTTCATTATAATAATTTAATATAATTTTTCTTAAATAAATTGAAAGTAAATTATCTATTTTATTCATTTCTCTAATTAATTTTTTAGAAATAAGTTCTAAATCTTTATTTTCTTCTTTAAAAATATCTAAAGAATCCATTAATAATTTAATTATATTAAATTTAAATTGTAAATTAATTACATCTAAATTTTTTAAAAAATTTATTGATAAAGTTTGTTCAAATGTTGATAAAGTTTCAATTTTATCAAATATAATTTCAGTAGTTAAAATTCCTTCATTCATAATATAATTTTGTAAATTTTGACCAAAAATATCTAATTTTTGTTCTCTTGAAGTAACTAAATCTAAATCTAATACTGGAATATCATTAAAATTATTTAAATAATATTTTGTTAATTTAGTTAATGAAGTAGTTGTTGATTCTAACTTATCAATATAATTATTACCAATTGATTTATCTAATTTTAAAAATTGTATATAAGTATCAATAAATGAAGCTGATCTATAATATACAACTCCTTTAGGTTTAACTCGATATATAATACATATTAAATCATGAGAAATTTTCTTCATACCATGAATAATAATTTGAGCTTCTTTTTGATCTGAATCTTCATCTTCTGCAATTATTTGATAAGAATAAATAATTTGATCAATTAATCTTGTTGTTGATTTATCATTTGGTATATTTTTAAATTCTTTACTTTTAAGATCAAATTGTGCTGTAACAAATTCTCCATGTTCATATGATAATATAATTGTTAAAATATTATCAATTATCCCACTAACTATTGATGAACATGTTACATACATATTGGTTGAAAATTTATATAATTCTTGTTCATTATAAATTACTACACTATTAGTAAATGTTGTTATAAAATATTTTTTATCTTCATATTCAACATAATCATATTGAATATTTTCAAATAAACTTGGTTTTATTAATTCTAATTGTTTTGAAATTTTAAAATCTTTTTGTATTTTAATTAAATTAATTGAATTATCTAAACCTATTAGTTGTATATATTCATTTATCCATTTGATTCTAATTATTTTTGAATCTAATTGAATTTCTTTAACTAAATTAAATGTATTATCATCACTATTACCAATTTCATAAATCATTAAACGATTATTATGATTAATTGTACATAAATAAAGTTTATTATAAAACATATTAAAAGTAAAATAATTAATTTTTAATTCATTAAATTCTTCTTTACTTACATAATAATCACCTTCTGAACCACTTGGTATTTTATAATGTTCTATTAATTTTTCAAATAAATTAATTTTAACAACATATTTATCTTTTGAAAAATTAAAACGATTTAATAATAATAATTCACCAGTATTAAATAATACACCTAATAAATTATCTCGAGAATTTAAGAAATTTGGTGATGTTTCATGATGTATAATAATTGGATCATTAACCTTAAAAGTTAAAGGTTCATCACCATTTTTAAGTATAACTTTTCTAAATCGACCTAAAGGTAATTCAGCAATATTTTCAGTATATAATACATTCCCAATATAAAATAATTCTTTTGTATTTAAAATTTTTCTACTTTCATTATTATAATTATTTTGAATTTGATTTATAAGTTTATGAAATGTAGGAAATTTTGGTTCAACTAATATTATATTATAATAAGTACTTATAAAAAATTGTAAATTATTTGACAATTGGATTGGCTCTGATTTGGTCAATGCTAAATCTGCCCTTGGAACTCTTAATGTCTGTATTGTTGTCATGTATAGTTAAATATATATGAATATGATCTATAACTTTGGTTGGTTTGTTGATAGTTTCAATATTGAAATTTTTATGTGTCGCAAAAAAAAAAATATTACAGAATTTTTTTTTTTTTTTTTTTTTAGACAAGATATTGTTTGCAATATCAACTTATAAGATTCAATGGCTGATGAAAAATGCAAGTACAATCATCCTTATATTCCATATGACATTCAAATCCAATTGATGGATCAAATATATGATACTATTCAAAATAATTATAAGATTGGTTTATTTGAAAGTCCAACTGGTACTGGTAAAACATTATCTTTGATCTGTTCTACAATGACTTGGTTAAGAAATTATAAGAAAAATAATACATTTCTCGAGAATAAAGAAGAAGAACAAGAGGAACAACAAGAAGAACAGGAAAGTGATGATGATGACCCTGATTGGGTTAAAACAGAATATCAAAATTCTATTGTAAATAGAACCAAAAATAAATTAAAAGAATATGAAGAATATTTAGATGAATTAGAAATAAATCATAATAATAAAATTAGAAAAGATCAAGAATTAAAACAACCACAATTTAAAAAGAAAAAGAAAGAAGATTTAGAATCTTCATTTTTACCAATAGATTATTATAGTGATTCAGAAATTGGAACAACAACAATTGAAGATAAAAATCAATTAATATCAAAAGAAATTGAAAAATTATTAAAAAAAGTAAATAATAATTCAAATAATGAAATTTCATATATAAATGAATGTCCAATTCGAATATTTTATACATCAAGAACTCATTCACAATTAAATCAATTTAGTTCACAATTAAGATTAACAAAATTTGAATCATCATTTAATGATTTACAAGAAAGAACAAAATATTTACCATTAGGTTCAAGAAAATTATTATGTATTAATAATAAAGTTAGAAATAAAAGTAATAATGATCAAATTATAAATGATGCATGTATTGATTTACAAAAAACTGAAAATGGTTGTGAATATTTATCAAAAAATAAAGATACAAAAGAATTTGTTGATTTAAGTATTTCAAAAATTAGAGATATTGAAGATTTAACATTATTAGGAAATGATTTAAAAATTTGTCCTTATTATTCTATACGTAAAGGAATTGAATTAACTGAATTAATTTCATTACCTTATCAAATGTTATTACAAGAATCGACTAGATCAATATTAAATTTAAATTTAAAAGATTCAATAATTATTATAGATGAAGCTCATAATATAATAGATGTAATTACATCTTTATATTCTGTTAAAATTACAATTGAACAATTAAAAATAATTATAAAATCTTTAAAAATATATTTTAATAAATTTTCAAAAAAATTAAATTCTGGTAATAGAATAAATTTACAAAAATTAATTAAAATGAATCAATTATTAATTAAATTTATTGAATTAAATCAAAAAAATATAAAATCTGGTGAAGAAATTAATCCTCAAGATATTTTTAAAGATTCAACAGGTGATTTAATTAATATTTATAAATTAGATAATTTTTTAAATAAAACTAAAATTGCATATAAAATAGAATCTTATTTAGAAAAAACAGAACAAGAAATAATTAAAACAAGTTCTTCAAATCCATTATTATTTAAAATTGTTCAATTTTTAAAATGTTTAAATAATCCTTCAAAAGAAGGGAAATTTTTTTGGGATATTTCAAATGATGGTTTAATAAGTATAAATTATATGTTATTAGATCCAAGTAATATATTTAAAGATATTTTAAATCAAGCTAAATGTATTTTATTATGTGGTGGTACAATGGAACCTATAAATGATTATATTGATTATTTATTTCCTTCGATACCAAAAAATAAAATTAAAAATTTTAGTTGTGATCATATTATACCAAAAGATAATTTAAAAGTATTTCCAATTGATAAATTTAATAATTTTGAATTTGAATTTCTGTTTGATAAAAGAAATAATTTAAATCAATTAAAAAATTTAGGTTATTTAATTTTAAAATTAATTAAAATAATTCCTTATGGTATAGTTATATTTTTTCCAAGTTATAAATATTTAAATCAAGTTATTGAATTTTGGAAAACTACTGATATTTGGAAATTAATTGAATTAGAAAAAAATATATTTCAAGAACCTTCAGATTCTGGGAAAGTTGAATTAATTTTAAATGAATATTCATCAATTATATCATCAAATGATAATAATAATAATAATAATAAAGGTGCAATATTATTAGCAGTAGTTGGAGGTAAAATGTCAGAAGGTATAAATTTTTCAGATAATTTAGCAAGAGCAATAATAATGATTGGATTACCATATCCAAATTTATATTCTGGTGAAATTATAACAAAAATGAAATTTATTGAATCACAATCATTATTAAAAGGTTTAAATTTAAAACAATCAAAAGAAAAATCTCATCAATATTATGAAAATTTATGTATGAAATCAATTAATCAAAGTATTGGTAGATCAATACGTCATATTAATGATTATTCAATAATTTATCTTATAGATAAAAGATATAAATTAATTAAAATTCAAAATAAATTAAGTAAATGGATTCAAAATAAAATTATAAATCAATCATTTAATTTATTTGAAGAATCAAAAGATTTTTATTCATCAAAATCTATTATTATATAGGAAATATAACATCACTTCTAAATACCCATTTTTCACCTCCTTTAACTAATTCAGCTTCATGTTGCATACAATCATCACCATGTTTATGTAATAAAGCCATACCTTTATTTGGATGAATATTTAATTCTTTTTTACCTTCATAAAATATTGTACCACCACCTTTAAATTCTTCATCACCTGTTAAATAAATTAATAAAGTCCATTTAGTACGACCTTTTTTATTACCTTTTGGAGGTATTGAACATATAACTGATTCATCATAATGTTTACCAAAATGATGACCTTTTTTATATCTATATATTCTTAATTGAGGATTTAATCCAATTGCATTTTTAAATTGTTTATTAATTTCCTTAATTGATTCATCTTCATAAGGATTTGATAATAATATATCTTTTAAATATTTCCATAATATATCTGATGAATTTAAATCATTTAATAATGTACGATCATTAAATCTAGTTGCATATTCTTTTGATTTTATTGGTATTGTTGTTGTTAATTTTAATTCTGTTTCAAATGATTTAATTAATTCTTGACATAATTCTTTTGTAAAAAAATTTTTAATTATTATTATTTGATCAGTTATTAAAGTTTCTGGTTCTGGTTTATAATAATTATTTAGAGTTTTAGGTAAATTATTAAAATTTGTTGGAAATTTATATTTAGTTGTCATTAAATTAAATCTATATATATATTGATAAAAGTTTTTGTTAAGTTTTTTTTTTTTTTTTTCCTCTACAATGATGATTCTAAATTAATTAATAAACTATAAGTTTCTCTAGGCATTTTATATTGAACCATACCAGCATAAATCATACAATTCTTTGCAATTGTTTTCCAATGATTTAATTCATCTTTTTCATTACCAATTGATTGATATCTTTTAGTTAATATATCATAATTTAAATGTGATATACTTGTCATGACTAAAATTAATAATGATGGTATAACTTTAATTAAATTATCATCTAAATCATTATTTTGAATTAATTCACTTAAATTTCTAATTTCAATTAAATTATATTGAGAATTTGCAGGTATTAAACCTAATTTATTAATTTCAATAATAACTTCACGATAATTTTTTTGTAAAAATAATTCACGTATATGAATTATTGGTAATAATAAATCACAAGTATTTTTAATTTTAACTGATAATAAACTTAATATATGACTATTATTATTAAAAATTTTCATTATATGTTGTGATAATAATATTATATTATTTTCTATAGTATCTTCAGATGATGTATTTTGAGGATTTGTATAATACCCATTAGTTGATATAATTTCATAATTACCAAATTTTATAATTGGTTTATTTAAATCTGTTGTTGCTAAAATTTCTGCTAATAATTTATTAATTAACAATACAACTGTATCATAATCACAACTTAATTGATATAATAATAATGCATCAAATACTCTACCTTCTTCTTGACATTTATTTGCACTAATTTCTATAATTGTATGATAATATTCTTGTAAATTATCTAATTTAATTAATTTTCTTTGTCTTTCTAATATACCAGGAATTTTTGTACCATTAATTTGATTTAATTCTCCTAATAATATACCAAATTCTCTTGATATTAAAATTAATTCTCTTAATGCATCATAACATATATTTAATTCTTCTTTTGATTCACCACCTTTTGCTAATGCAATTAATATAAGATATTCACATGCAACTTTTGGATCACTAATTTTAAAAGTAGCTGTATAACTACCAATTAATCTACTAAAATTAATTTGATATTGATTATTAACAACACTTAATAATGAATTACCATTATCTTTACTTAAATTTGTTGAACAATTTAAAAGTCCATAATATGTTAATCCAATAGCTAAATGAACTGAATCACATTCATTAATAAATTCAAATGAATAATTAACAGCCATTTCATATAATCCTGTTAATACTAAAGTTTTCAAATATAATGGATTACTTGGTGATGATAAAAATTTTTTTGGACCCAATTGAATAATTTTATTTTGTAAATTAGTTAAACTATAATTTTCAAAAATTAATGTACTATCATTATTACTATTTTCATTAATTATAGATAAATGAAACCATAACCAATCTTCAATACTTAAATTAATAGATGGTGGTAAAGCTTTATTACTTAAATCACATTTACCAATAATTTTATAAACTGAATATTTATAAGGATCATAATTTGAACCAGTAATATCATTAATAATAAATTGAAATTGTTGATTAAATTCTTTATGTAATCTATCATTTAAATCACTTGGTAAAGTATGATCTTTACTATCAACAAATTTTTCTAAATAAATTGGGAAATTTATATCAAATTTATTAAATAATTCTTTATTACTTGAAACTAATTCAACAGCATCAAGATATAATCCACTTCTTAATAAATAAAATATTAATGCCCATATTGGAGTACCATTAACTAATAAAGTTTTATTTTTTAAATCAGGATCATTTTTTAAAACAAGTTGATTAATAAAATATGATATTTTATTAACATTTGTTGAAGGAATAAAATCATTTGGTTTATTTTGATCTTTTAAATATATTTCTTCAATATAATTAAAAAATTCTTGTTGTAAATAATTTTTACTATTTTTAACAATTAATTCATTTAAATCATTTTTTGATAAATTAAAAAATTTTTGTTCTTGACTTGTTTTAGCAAATTTTTCACCAGTTAATTCAATTAAAATTTTCCAAATTTCAGAAATTTGTTTTGATTTTAAATCATTTTGTAATTTATTTAATTCATTAAAATTTAAACATAATGGGAAACTTTTAGATTGTAATCTTGCTTCATTTAATGAATATATTATTTTAGCATGATTTTCAAATTTTTCTCTTGTCATTTGTTTAAGATTATTTGTAATTGGAGTTAAAATATTTGATGAAGCAGAATCAGATTTCCAAATTATTGATTTTTTTAAAATTTCTTCATTAAAATTAACATTAGTTTTTAAACCAATTGCTTTTCTTAATTCATCTCTTCTTACTTTCCAATCTATAGAAATTTTAGCATTTATATAATTATCAAAATCTTTTGATGCTAATGATAAACTTTGTTCAATTGTATTTAAAATATTTTCATCTTTTTTATTATTTAAATAATTTTCAATATTTTCAGTATTAATTGTTCTTGTTTGATGAACTTGTGAACCACCTCCAGTATTTTGAGGAATTGTAATTGAATTTAATTCATCTTCAATATCATCAGCACTAACACCACTACCAGCTAATAAATAATGAGCTTTTGTGAAATTCAAATCTTTATGATCTTTTTCTTCTTGTTTTCTTAATTGTTGTGATTTTCTTTGTAATTCATTTAATGTAAGATGAATTGAACCTAATTGAATATTATCATTGTTTTTAGGTAAATTATTAGCAGATTCTAATAATTCATGTAATAATTTATTACTATTATTAGTATTTATAGATACAGGTAATGAAAATGTTGTATTAGTAGCTGTAGGAGCTGTAGGAGGATTAATTGTAGTTTGAGTTGTTGAACCAATTGAAAATGATGGTTGCAGCAGTTGCTGCTGTTGTTGTTGTTGTTGCTGTTGTGTTGGTTGTTGTGATTGTTGTTGTTGCGGTTGAGTTTGGGTAGTAGGTTGTCCAAACGTAAACCCTCCAGAAGTATTTGAGGATTTATTACCAAACATAGTTGAAAATTAATTGATTGGTAAGTAAGTATGAATCGAATCGAATCTATTTAACAATTGAAAATCTTAATTTCAAAACAAATCTCAAAAGATGGAAGAAGTAGAAGAAGAAAAAAAAAAAGAGCAAATGTGTTGGTGTGTGGATCTTTGAAATCACATAGTAAACAAATGAAGAAAAAAAAAATAAAAAAATTGGTATAAATTTGGATCCATCGAGTATTTAAAAATTTTCAAATTTTTTTATATTCTTTTTCTTCTTCTTTAACTTTGTCCAAAAGTTTTTCCATCACTTTAGACAGTGCAATATAATGAATTTAAAATATTTCATATTAGAATTAGAATACATATGATTTCCAGTTCTTGGTTTTCTAGTATTCATTATAATTTTAATCGAATATTTTTTATTATTTTCAATCAATATAAATTGCGATGCGTTGATGGATAGAATAATTTGGTGTATCTTTAAGAACCTGTCTGGAATTAATATTATGAAAGAGAGGTGTCAGTAGGTGCATATATTTTTTAAAATTTAATTGAACTATTGTTGTTATAATATCGATGACTTACTCTTGAACCATGGATGTCACTTCGATTTAATAACTTTGATTGATCTCTAAATAATAAACTTCAGTTAAAACAAACTAACTTTTGAACATAGACCTATGGCTCAAATTATGTTGATCATAAATAGAGGTACTCATTTCTTTCAAATTTATTGCAGTATTTTCTCTACGATATGACTATATAATGAAATTAAAATCAATTTTTTATTAATGTTAACTCTATATAACTAATCCTAATTAAAAAAAAAAACCTTCAAGATAACTAAACTGTTGCATGAAATGCTTACAGTTGTAATTAAATAAAGTAAACTTTTTCCAAAAATTAAAAATAATTACTCTATCGTAATTCCACGTATCGAAACCCTTGGTTTATAATACCCAAAAAAGACGTTTCCTAGACCTTCGAGAACTAAATAAGTATTCACATCATTCATATTCAATCACACTGAGATCACGAACTTACACAAATGTGATCATTCTTGACCTAAATTGTGTATATTGAAAAATGAAATGAAAATTTCCTTCATTTGTCTTCTTCCTGATGTTTTCGATATATTTGTAAATGACTATTCATGATAAAATGAATCTTGATTCTCAAATTATTCAACTATATTATTATTCATTTTGATTTATTTAGTTGAATATTCAAATCTAAAATCATTAATCTCTAGACAATATAAGTATATCATAACATATTGGAAAAAAGGATGAAGTAAACAAATGCTATTGGACGGCCTAATAAAAAGATTAGAAAAAAAAGAAAACTAATTTTTGAAGAAATCTCCTTTTATTTATAGTAATGTTGCTCACTCTAAATTTTCGTTTAGAAATAAATATTTTAAAATTAAAATTTGTTTTTTGGTTGCAATATAATAATATTATTATTATTACATTTCTATTTCTATTTCTATTTCTATTTCTTTTCTATATATATACTGAATTTATTATATGTGATTTATTAGTTCATACTCTACATTACAATTAAATTGATATAAATATAAATTAATTAAAACTATACAAAACAATTTATATAAAAGAACTAAAAGTAACTAAAAGTAATTAAACAATTGGACAAAGTCCTTTCTGTTATAATTAATTAAAAAATGGTTCCAAAAATTATTTATAAAAAACATTAACTGCAATTTGGATCATGAAAAGAACATTCATAGATACCACGAAGGTATCATTAAAGAATAATTCTAGATTTGGTTTTTTATCATGTAAACCAATCCTTCAACTTTTCCAACTTCTTCGTACATCTATTGTTTAATCAGCATAACTTCTTCCTAAAGTTGATAATATGTTTATAAATAACTATTCGATAGTTAAAATGAAAACCAATGAATTATTTAACTGATATATAATAAATCAATCAAATAAATATCAAAGTTAATTATTTTAACTCTAGAAAAATATAAATCATTACATCTTTTTGGAAATAAGATCTAATCAAACAATAAATGACTATTGCACTAACTGAACCAAAAATAATTTAACTGCTCTAACTTTTCCAACCTGATACGAAGCTTGATTGAAAATTATTTCTCTTCCTTCTAAAATTAATTCAATTCTAAATAATACTTTTATTATTGGTTCAACTTTATTATTGGTTCTTCTGATTCTAGGATTAATGATTCTTCTGCTATATTATTCCATTCTACTGCTTTATTCAATTCAAACAATAATTCAACTGTTGATTTTAACTTTGGTTAAAATACAAACTAAGTTGAAAATTTTAATTTAATTTATTTTTATTTTTATTTTTATTTTCTAGAATCAACAACGAAAAAAATTATTTGTATAGAACACTTCAAACAAAGATCCATACATCAACCATAAATGAATTTGAAAGTTTTACGCGTTTCTTCTTTCTTCTTTTCTTCCTGCATACAATTAAATTAATTACTATCTATTATTATACATACTAATTTAACAACCAGAAATAGAAGATCTAATTAGTTTAAAATAAGTATAGAGAGTATCTTTAATCTTTAATTTAATTCTCTACAAATTATCTAGTATTATTATATATTTCATTTTTTTATTCAAAACAAAAAAAGAATTGAAAAGAATGAAAATAAAAGTAAGTAAATTATAATAATTGAATAAAAATCTATATCATAATAATTCATTTATAATATACTGTTATATTTTAAACCGTTTCCAAAAATTATTTTATATTTTCTCTAAATTCAATCGAAAATATCACACTGAAAAGTCCGAAGCTAACCTGAGATTTTAAAGGTATCCCAGTAAGCCTATCAAAAGCATGAGAAATGGTATCCTTCAACTTCCTCTTCTTAATGCAAAAATAAAAAACTATATCTAACTATTATCACAATGAAAATGATTAAAAATAAATCTATTATAACTGGAATTAAATCCAGTTAAATAAATATCATAATAAAAACTTTTTTTGCAAATCTAGAAAATATAAATTATATTCAACATTTTGGAAATAAGATTTATGGAATGAGGAATTAAATAGTATAAAATTTAATCTAAATCGAGTTTAATACAAATATGTATTCGAATTTTCTTCTAATATATAACCCCTAATCTTGAAGAAATAAATCTATTCAATATATATATCGATTCAAACCAATTGAATCATCCAAAAATTTGATAATTTCTTTTTTATATAAAATAATAATAAAAAAAAAACTTTCATCTCATCTTGGATAGAAACAGTGATTTGAATCAATCAAACTAATTTCTACCGACATTCCTTATGATTAATCTCCAAGATAATTAAAAAATATACTTTATTTTGACTCCTTTTTGTAATATCTAATTTACTTGAGATTGAATATATTAAGATAATGTCTAATATTGGGTTATCACTTGTCAAATATTATTGTTCTGCTTTTTTTATATTTTGATAACAGATACATAGCATTTGATAAGAATTTAATAAACCCAACGAATGAAACAAACAGGTTGCTTTTCCTGCAAAAAACTAGGCCATAGAGCATTTCTTGTCCTTTCAACACTTGGGGTTAAGCAATTGTAACATATGTACCGGAAAAATATCGAAATAAATTAAACAATTAATTAACTATTTATATTTTTTTTTTTTTCATTGATTTGAATTTTATTATTTATTTTTTTTTTTTTTTTTTTAACACGCATTATACATTATTATACTATTTACAATATACCTAACATATAAAGTCTACCTGATGCTAATGGTAGAGCCAGCAAGATAAGGGGAAAACTTTTTATAAGCCGATTTGGATGAGAATCCTTTTAGTTACCCAAAATATACTCATTAAAAACCCCTTCTGGTATTTTTGTTTGATTTGTTATTTATTTTTCCTAATTTTTCTTGTTTTATTATTATATTTTTTTTTTTTTTTTTTTTTAATTTTAATATACCTATTTAATTATAATTTGATGTTTTAAAAACAATACCTAATTAAATGTTTTCCCCCTGACTTCAACAGCAATATAATTTTTCATATTTTAGTGCTACCGTCGTCGTAAAACTATTGAAAATAGTTCTTTAATATAGGCATTGATTTTTTGTAATTCTGATTTTGTTAGATGCAAATTTCCTATAAAATATTGTATTGTTCTTGTTGTAGTGGAATATTTTTGCCATATCATTAATGTTTCTGGGCAATGAAAGGTATGATGTTTAATATGGTCCATGTTTGGGGAATTACAAAATATGCATTGGTTACTTTCTGATTCATTATAGTAGGGGAAGTGTGAATAATATCCTAATATGAAAAGATGTAGATGTTGAAGTTTTCCCATTGGTTTTTTTTGTTCTTTTGCTATTTTAGACCAGAATTTCCTCCAATGTTCTTCTGTGTAATAATTTATAGGTTCAAATTGTTGCCAATATCTTGGAATAATTGGAGCTTTTTTTCTTGCTAGTTTTGCTGATGTACTTCTGAATGAATCTAGGACGACTTGTTTGTTTTCTAAATCTTTTATTTGTTTTAACTGATCTTTTTGACCTTCTTCCATAATTTTAGAATATTGTTCTTTAGTTCTGACTTCTATATTAAATGTTTTAACCAGTCCATTATAACTTGTTATTCTGAACCATGCTTTAAACCATTCTTTTTCTGTTTCTGTGAATTCTTGTAGAACTTTTTCCTTCATTAATTCAAAATTAACTGTATATATTGGGGGTATATTTTTTAAGAAACTGTACCATGGATAAAACATTATCATATTATCATGAATAACTGAAGCTTGTGATTCTGTTATATATTCTTTTAATTGATTATTTAATATTGCTTGTAGTTTATATCTCAAATAGCTTGATACTAAATCTTGTTCACCAAAAATTTTGAAAATTTTTTTTCCTCTACGACCTATTGTTTGGTTTTCCAAATTTAATAGGCTGAAACCTCCTAAATGTCTTGGTGTTTGGAGTCGTTCTAAACTTATTCTTGTTGAAAATTGTATTTGCATACATTTGTAAATTTTTTGGATGTTTTCTTCTTTGATTGGAAATAATAAATCTCTGTAGTAAAATTTACTGAAAACAAAAACATTAAGAAGTTTTCCTATGAGTAAGTCATTTAGATCTTGTAGTGGGGTTGAATGTATTAGACCTACTATTGCTCTAGTATAAGCATTCCATGGTGTTGTTGAATCATCTGACGGTATACCTAAATATATATGAGTTTTTTTATCAAATATTTTGTGTGGATATGGTAGAACTATATGTTTTGGAATTGATGATGGAAACCAGACTTTAGTTTTTTGTTTATTTATTGATAATCCTGACTCAAGTTCGAATGATTGAAGTAGTTGTAATATTTTTATATGATCTTCCTTTTTTCTAAGGTATATAACAATATCATCTGCAAATGCAGTATAATGGACTTTTAAGTTACTTTGTTCTGGAATTAATTCTGTAAAATTCAATTTTTTTCTTATTTGAAGTAGTAGTGACTCTAGGATTATATTAAAGATTAGTGGACTAAGTGAATTTCCTTGTGGTATTCCAACCTGTATTGGAAAAGGTGAACCTTTGTGGTTATTGATTGTAATTAAACCTGTATGATTCATTGTAATTGCTTGAATAAATCTTATAAAATTATTTCCACAATTTATTTTCTTTAGTAATTCTTTTATGTAGCAATGATTGATTGAATCAAACGCTTTTGTTAAGTCAACCTCTAAAATTGCTGTATACTCATCTGGAATATTTCTTTTGTACCAATTTTTTGTTATAATTCTAAAAATAAAGGTGTTTTGATCAATATCTCTACCTTTGATAAAGGCAGTTTGATTTTGATGTATTAGCCTAGGTATGAATTGTTGTAGACGTTTTTCCATTATTGAACTTAATAGCCTTATTGTTGTTGAAATTATTGATATTGGCCTATGTTGATCTATTTCTATTGATCTAGCTTTCTTTTGTATTAGTTTAATCATTACAGGTTTTAATGTATCAGGTAATTTACCTTCTGATAATATTTGATTACCCAAGTTGGTAATAACGTCTCCTAGCAAGGGCCAAAACATTTCCAAATCATGGTAATTTAAATTATCTATACCGACTGTAGTTGGTTTCATTATTGAAAGTAGATGTAGATGTAATTTTTCATTTGTAAATTTCTCTTCTAATATTTCTTTTTCTTGTTCATTGAATTTTTTATCAAAATTTTTTATAAAAACAAAGTCTTTTTTCTTTACATCATTCTTTTCTTGATATATATTTTTCCAATATTTTGTACATTCTTCAATCATCAGTTCTGTTGTTGTTAATGTTCTCCCATTAACTTTCATTTCAGTGATTATATTTTGGTATTTAGCTTCTCTGAATCTAAATTTTAATTTTTCTTCATCTAAATTATTTTTCACAAAAATATTTTCTGAATTGTTGTTTATTTTGTGATTATGGTATTCTATTTGTTTAATCATTTTATTAAGCACTTTAACCTTGTGAATTATCAATTTTTGTGTTAAGTCCCAAGTTTTGAAATTATCTGTTGAATAAATTTCCTTTCTTGTGATTTCTTGTAGTAAAGTTGTTTCAGTATGAAATATTGTAGGTATATATAATGTTGGTTTTCCAATATTTAAAATTGTATGATTTTTGTTAATATGGAGTTTGATTCTAATACCTATATGTGAACTTAAAGAAGTTGACTCTTTATTTAGTTGATAATTTTTTAAGATTGATTGTAAGTTGCTTGTAATATAAATACGATCTAGTCTATTTTTTCGATTGTGGTTGTTGTTTGTAGGTTGATTTTTTTTTGGAAAAATTGTTCTGAAACAGTCAATTATTTTTAATCTTTTAGTTGTGTTGTTCCAATATTCCATTAAATTCCTTTCATTTTTATTTGGTATCTTATTTCTTGGGGGATAACTATCTAATAAATTATTATCAACAAAATTAAAATCACCTAATATTATAAAGTTTTTAATAATCTTTTTTTCTTCAATTCTTTTAGTAATTTTCATTAAAAGTTTTTGTTGACCTTTAAAATTGCCTGTTGGTAAATAGACGTTGAATAAATGAATTTCTCTTTTCGATTCTTTTAGTTTTATATTGATTGTTGTTAATCTATGGTCAAATTCATTTGGTTCTCTAAATTGTATAGTATTTCGTTGGTTGATACTAAGTATTTTTTTAAAATATTTACCACAAAAGATGATGGCTGTGTAATCACTATAATGATTCATTATTAAGGTTATACTAAGTTCATAATCTAATTTGGATTTTAATTCTTCTAATTGTTTATTGTTGTTGAGACGGATTTCTTGTAATCCAAAAATTAAGATGAAGGGATTATCTTTATGGATTAAGGATATTTTATCAAATATTGGTTGTATATTTTGTGATCTTTTGTGTTGAATATTTTTGGAGGAAATGTTTAGGTAGTTGATTATATCACTCATTTATAGATTTTTTTGGTTGAGTAATAAGAATATTTCCATGATTGGATGAATATTCTTTTTGAATTGACATTTTGATGATGATGATTTTTGGAGTGGTTGTTGATAGTAAAAATTTTTGTGTATATATATAAATATATATATAAAAATTTTTTTTTTTTTTTTTTTTTTTTTTTTTTTTTTTTTTTTTTTTTTTTTTTTTTTTTTTTATTTTTTTTTTTTTTTTTTTTTTTTTTTTTTTTTTTTTTTTTTTTTTTTTTTTTTTTTTTTGTT
>JAKTXL010000112.1:0-47693 GCA_030582535.1 Insectozyma bohioensis | reverse complement strand
AAAAACTAAAATTTATTCATCACATATATAACAACTATTTAAACAAATTTATCAAATCAATCTAAATTCTGTCTTGGAATACCTTCAAATCCACCAAAAAATTATCCCATGGTTTTATATTATATGTCCTGAATAACCATATCTATTTAACCTGGTATAAAATGATTAGAAATAATAATTTTATTTGAACCTTCTTTTGGAATAAGCCAACTTTTCTAATTCAACCCCATCAAAAAAAAAAAAAAGGGAAAGGGAAATGAAATGAACATCTTCATATTTTAATCCAACTTTATTTCTTGTATAAGCTGGAGTTCTAAGACCTTTGGTGAAAAATTCAGCTAAACCATTATATAATTAATAATTACAAATTATGGAAAATAATACTATTAAATAAAAAACATCAAATTAAGAAGGAAATACGATAGTTTGTTAAAAATGTAAGAAAAAAAAGACTTAGAGATTATTAATAAAAGAAAATTTGTTTATTTACACCATCAGTATTAATGAAAAAAAAAAACAAAAAAATAATATTTATTCTAATTTATAACAAATATATAAAATTCAAACAACTATTAAAAACCGAAACCCCCACCCCCGATATTGAAAATTATAAATTCACTAGTTAAATTTAAAGAATAGTACAACTACCAGAATCCTTATTTTTGATCCTGTCTTTTTTTGAACCAGTATTTGTTTTTTTTTTTTTTTTGGGGACAGTTGTTTCCGGTTATTATATATATACTTACAATAAAAATTTAATTCTATTCAATTAAATTATCTTCTTTAAACTTCCACCAAATTATTATAAAAATTATTGTTATATTTATTAAATATTAGTTTTGTTTAAATATTATAATAGTTTTTATATTATATTTTTTTTTAAAACAAAAAAAAATTTCAAATCAAAATAAAATTGAATTTTTGTATTACAACATGTCATTCAAATCACTTATTTGGAAAGAGAAACTCCAGGAGTATCCAATAAACGCAGAATTAGGCCATTTTAAAGAGGTCCATTTTTTCTGACTTTTTGAAAATTTTAAAAAATAAACGAAACGGGGTTCGGCTCTTTTCATATTTCCCGGTTTTACTAACCTCCATTTAATGGAGGTCGAGTTAATAATCCTTTTGTTGATCTTTTAGAGATCGTTTAGACGGACATGGAATTGATTTATGTAGGTGAATAAACTATCAATGTGTACCTGATTTTAATATAAATGATGAATTGTATGAAATTAGGAATTAAAATATGGGGAATTTAAATCTTTGAAAAAAAAAATATAGTAACCTTTAAAAAATAAAATTATAGTAATCTTTGAAATTATATATTATGGTAACCTTTAAATAAAACAAATATTTTAAAAAATAACAAATCTTAATATGAAAATATAATAAATGATTGATTGATAAACAGTGAATTGTTTGTGTTATTGAAAAAAATAATTGCAAAAAAATAAATAAAATGGTATATAAATTTTTTGTAGGGCCATGTTTTCTGTTTTTTTATCCATACCGAAAAAATATTTTTTACAGCTACTATTTTTTTTTTTTTTTGCAACCACAAACTAATTCATAATTCATAATTCATAATAATTCATAACTCATAATTCATAACTCATAATATAATATTTGTTTTTTTTTAAAGATTACCCTTTCAGATAAATAATTCCCAAGTTTTAATTCCTAATCTTATATAGATTATATAATTTAATTCCAAGTCCGGGACGGGTCTCTACATGACCTAAAAAAGGATTATTTAATCCAGCCCCAAATTACAATTAATGGAGCTTAGTAAAATCCACCGACTTTTGGAGTTCACAAATACAATTGAATCTTGTTTCAATTTGGAAACAGGATCTTGTTTTGTGAACTTTGCAAAATCGGGAAAAACCAAAAGAGCCCAACCCCGTTTCGTTCATTTTTTAAAAATTTCAAAAAGTCAGAAAAAATGGACCACCTTAAAATGGCCTAATTCTATGTTTATTGGATACTTCTGGGGTTTCTCTTTCCAAATAAGTGATTTAAATGACATGTTGTAATACAAAAATTTAATTTTATTTTGATTTGAAAAATTTAGTTTAACTTTTCAGATTATGTACTACGTTAAATCATGCTAGTTATGTATTTATTATATACTTCTAGAGTTTTTCTTTCCATATAAGTGATTTAAAGGAAATATTGTAATACAAAAATTCAATTTTATGTTTGGATTTAATATTCACTATTGCGTTGTTGGTCTTTTTTGCGGCATGGGTCCGCAGAAAGCCATTATTCAGAACTTCGAAATTTTTTTTCTACACTAATGTTTGGCGCAACCGCGTGTACCTGTATTTTTGAAAGTTAACTTTTCAAATTGGTCTCTGGTTCGAACCTTGATGTTTACATATTGAATTTTTTGAAATATGAGGTAATTAACAAGTAGTATCATTCCTGATAAAGAAATTATAAGTTTATATCAACAATTAAGATTATATTTTTAATTTCTATATAAATATTAATATTTTATTTTTGTTTTGTTTTAATTTATTTAAAATTTTTATCAATATTTAGCAATAATTTAGTTAAAAATATTTGAACAAATATTTTATTATTTACTTTTACTTTGGATTCTGATAAAAAGCAAAAAAAGGGCACTACCAAGTGAGTTTTTCAACTTTTGAAAAATTTCGTAATCATGTTATTACATTAGTATTAAAGTCTGTTAGTTTACTTGCAAAAAGTTCATATTTCTTTTTTTAAGGGGTGTTATTGATGGATGGCTCCTTATATTATTTGTTGTCTTTTCCTATATTGTGAAATTAGACCTCATAGTTAATATTTATCTATGTGTATATCAACTATTTAATTTACTAAAATAATTATGAATATTTAACTCTAATTTGTGAAAGTAAGAGAGTAGTATTTGCTTAGTTTTAGAGTAATAAATTAAATTTTTTTTAAATATTTGAGGAACACAAGGAACTCATTGACATTGCCATGAAATTTAACATTTTTTTTACATTGAATAATAATTTTTATTTAACATCATACGTTTTAAAAGCCAAATAATAAAAAACAAGGACAATAAAAACAAGGAACTTGAAATAGAAGAAAGAAAGAAAGAAAAGAAAGAAAGATGCTTAATTGAAAGTTTCATTCGGCAATTGAAAAGCAAAAGCAAAAAAGAAATAGAAAAAGAAATGAAAAACGAATGTTGAATAAGCCTTGTTCTTATAGAATATAGAATCTTTCAATTTAGATCCAAAAGAGAGATCCTAAATAAAAATAAATTTAAATTTAAACAAAATACACGACTTGAAATTTTTATACCTTGTATTTTTTTTTTTTCGCGTATTTTCACTAGAAATATTTTTGGACCAGCATTATCAACAAAAATAACCATTAACATAAAATATTAGCAAACGAAATGAAATAGCACATGTAAGAATAAAGTTAAGTTGTTGATGATTATGATTATGACGACGATGACACGAAAGAAAGTAAAGTAAAATGCACATAAATTTAAAATTTTTTTTAAATTTGCTTTCTAAAATGTTAAATAAATACTTTATATACAGAGTGTAAGTTAAGTTATAATTATTGAATAAATTTTAACGAAGCGAAAACACAAAAGTCAAAATAACATTGAAAATTAAAACGAAAGGATTGGCGCTTTTCCTTTTCCTATTTTCTTTGATCTCTTTGGTTGGTTGGTTGGTTGGTTGAATAACTTCGTTATTTCGTTTAATTTAGTGCCATTTACAACCATAGTACAATATTATTTTAAAAGTATAATTTGTATTTTATAATTTATATTTTATATTTTATATTTTATACATGGCGTTCCCAACTTTAAATCAACCTTTTAAAGTACAAAATGGAAAACTATATGAAAAATTTTTTTTACTTCTAATTTTAGATTACTAACTTTTTTTTTGTTAATACATTCTATTCTATTCTATTCTTTCAACTTAAATAAATGATAACACTAATTAACCAATTTAAAGAATGAAAGAATTGAAATAGATTATAGTAGTAGTAGTAGTAGAAGTAATAACTAATTAAATAAATAAATAGGGGGTATAATATCATAATCCATAAGAAATAAATTAATTTAATATAATATTTATTAATTTAATTTGTGATCCTTTTATTCCCAAGGCTAAAACTCAAAAACGAAAGACTAAAACTGAAACTTTAAATCCTCCCCACTCGCACTCACTCACTCGCACCAAATACACTTTTTTATCTTTTTAGCGCCAGCTCACTAATTTAACCAACTAACTAACTAAACTAAACTGAACTAAACTAAACTAAACTAACCCAAGGCAATTTAATTTAATTTAATTTAATTAAATTTAATTTCCTATTTCGCCATACAAGGAACTTTGGAGATTAGGAACATCGTACATCCACACATCCATATACAAACTCATCCCATCCCTATTTTTTTTTTTATTTCTTATCTATCAATTGCGATGAGACCAAATTATCAAAATTATTAAAAAATTTTTCAATATTTTTATTTAACTCTAAAACTTTAATTTGTTTGAATAGCAAACGTTATTATCAACTAACTAACTAACTAACTAACTATCTATATATTGTATTAGAATGCTCTCTCTACCCCTACTATCATAATATAATAGTGATATTATATATTATATTATATTATGTAAAGTATGTATAATGTCTAAATTTATTATTTTGTGTCATTGTCATCAGTATTGTTACTTCTACTTTCACTTTCACTTTCACTTCTACTTTCACTTTTATCAGAAGTTTTTTTATAATAATATTTACAGAATGAGTAACTCTAGTTTGGTATTCTCTACTCTTATAATATTACATTGGTAAAGAGTCATAAACACTTCTTATAATGTAATAATAATAGACTTGTCATGACTAATTAGAGGTAGATAATACCATATAATAACAAAATGTATAATATGTATATTATACATATTATATATAGCATCCATCCATTGTTTTAAAAAAATAAGATACAAAAATAAAAACTAAAATAAAATAAAAAATGGGCAAAAACTTCAAACAATGCAATACAAATATACTACAATGTAGTACAATAGTAGTACAATAGTAGTATAATATAATGGTATATTGTGTAGATTAGAAGAAGGCCAAAAAAATAAAATAAAAATAAAATAAAAATAAAATAACGAAAGATAAGTAACTCATAATAATAATAATAATATTATTACTATTATTATGAATCATCAATACTTTTATAGAAAGTTTATAATAGAAATACATTCTGTCATTTTCTAATTTTCACTCTTTTTTTTACTTTTACTTTTTACTTTTTACTTTTACTTTTAGTTTTCAGTTCTGTTTATCTTTAATCTTAATTTTTCATTTTTCATTTTTATATAAGATTAAATATTTCCACATTTCATTTGTTTCTTATCATTTCGTTTATTTCAAAACAAAATTAATTTTTTTTTTTCTTTTCCTTTTCCTATATATATTATTTTTCAACAGATACTATATTATTATATAGAATATAATATAATATAATATAATCAACTACAACATAAATTCACTTAGACACAATAATATATAATATACAATATATATATTAATATAGAAAGATAAAAAAGAAGGAAAGATAAAAAGAAATAATTCCAACCAAAAAAAGAAACATTCATTTTAGTCATTTTTTTTTCAAGGTCTTCATTCATAATATTCAATTTTCAATTTCAATTTCCCAAACTTCCTAAACTTCCCAATTTATATAATTCCCATTTCCATTTTTATATAAATTACATTTACATTTAATATTGAATTCATTTTAATTCAATAAATTACAGATAGATATCATACATATTATATATAGATATACATATATATATCCAAAACAAACCCAAAGGCAAGAGCCAAAAAAAAGTTATCGCACCAGTTTTGCCCAGTCCACGAGTCGACCATTTTCCACCCCACCTTTTGTTTTTTCTGGCATAATTTCATATTTCCAACAAAAATTGTACATTGTTTTGTTTTTTGTTATTATATAAATATTTAAAGTAAATTGAATTATTCTACTATTACTTTACTTTACTTTTCATTTTAACAATCCACCAATTCAATTCAATTACATTACTTTAGGTTTATCTTTCCGGGGGATCTAGAGTTTGACTTTCATTTCATTTCATTTAAAAGAAATTTTATAATTTGATAAATTTATAATATTTTATTTTTTTAAGGAAGAAAGAAGGAGAAGAAAAAAAAAAAAAAAAGACATCGATATACGAAACCAAATTTAATTCAACTTCTTTTTACTTCATTGGTTTATTTTATATTTATATTCATATATCTATTTATTCTAACATTATCATACATCATCAGGTTAGTCTAAATTTATTATCTATATATCTATATTAATAATGACTATAAAAAGTACTCAACAACAACAACAACAACAACAAATTTCTCATTTATCTCAAGATTCTTCACAACATTCCCATCTTTCCCATCTTTCCCATCTTGAGAAATCGCCATCCCCAAACAATAATGATTCTTCAACTCCACCAATGTTTAAAAGTCCTTTGAATATAAATAATGTTAAAAGAATATCAAGAGATTTAAAAATTGATGTACCTATTAATACCAACACTAACAACATCAACAATACTATTAATAATGATTATAATATATCTATCAATAGTGACACGTCTGATACTCCAATTCAACATAATTCAATGAAAACTTTAAATAATTTATTAGGTGAACCTTTAAATTTTAAACCAGTAAATTCAGAAAATATAAAATCAACTAGTCCTTCTAATATAGCATTTGAAAGAATAACTCAACTACCTACTCCAATTTTAAATAATGGTTCATTTGCTAATTATAGTCATTATCAACAACAACAACATCACCATCAAATTCCTATATTATCTTCACCACCAAAAGATATTGAAATTAATAAATCAAGACTGTGTTCATCACCAAGAGTCATTTCTGAATATAAACCTTTGGGTAGAGTTAATAGTTTAAATACTCATACAAATAGAAGATTTATTTCAAATCCAAATGATTTAAAACAAATTTCAAGTTCAACAAGTACTACTTCATCAAATGATTCTCAAAATATTAATAAAGTTGTTGTTGAAGCTCCAATTACTCCATCAACTTCACCAATTCTGTCACAATCTTCAAAATTTATAAATGAAATATTTTATTCTTCAAGATTAAATTGTTCATTTAATTTTATTCAAGAATTAGGTCATGGTAATTTTAGTACTGTTATATTAGCTGGTTTAAATAATTATGAAGAATTTGGTTTTGAAGAAGAAGAAGAAATTGCAATTAAAATTATTTCAATTCCAATTGAATCAAGAAATCAAATTTATAATTTTAAATCATTTATTAAACGTGAATTAAATATTTTATATCATGTATCTTATCATCCTTGTATAACATCATTAATTGATTATAAAATTACTTTAGATATAACTGATGAAGAAATTAAAAATGATGAAATAATTGAAGTTGAAATTGATGAAAATAATGTTCAACAACAACAACAATTACAAGAAGCAGAAGAATCTTATTTATCAAATCATAATAATAAACAATATATTTATATGAATTATTGTCGTGGAGGTAATTTATTACAATTTTTATTAGAACATAATCAAAAAATTAATTTAAATAATTTAAATTATTGGATTTTATTAAAAAGAATAGTTTGTGAAATAATTTTAACAACAAGTTTTTTACATCTGAAAAATATTATTCATCGTGATATTAAATTAGAAAATATATTATTATTATATACATCAGAACAAATTGATTCAATATTTCAATATAATCAATTAATGATGACTTCATTAATAAATTTAAGTGATTTTGGATTATCAAAAAAATTATCATCATCAGATCAATTATTATCAACAAGATGTGGATCTCAAGATTATATATCACCAGAAATTTTAATGGGATTAAAATATAATGGAAAATTAACAGATACTTGGTCAATTGGGGTATTAATTTATTCAATATTGGAAAATAAATTACCATTTGATAATCCACCACCTACATCATCAACTTCACCAATTGTAGATTCTTCAAGAATAAGTCCAAGTGTTTTAAAAAGAAGAAGATCAAAAAAAAATTCTCCAGCTCATAGAATTGCAATGATTGATTGGGATTGGATTACAATTAATGAAAGAATTCATGAAAATAATCATGATATTGATGATGATATTAAAATAATTTTTAAACAATTAAAATCAATTGTTGATCTTGTATTAGTTAGAAAAGATAAAAGAGTTAGTGTTGAAGAATTATTAACAATGGAACAATTTAGTTGGATTAAAGATTGTTTACCAGATTTTATTAAAAATATTCATTAATATTAGAAAATTCATTTTAGACATTTTTTATAAAAAAAAAAAATTTACATTCCTTTTTTAGACATATTCAAAAAGTTCATTCATTTTAGACAATTTTATTTATTATTAGACACATTTTAAAAGTTCATTCCTTTTTAGAGATTTCATTCATTGAAATATACCAAATTCATTTCTTAATTATTATATCTTTTTTTTTTAATTTTATTTATTTATGTATGTACCAACAATTTTCATGACAACCAAAAACAAAAAAAAAAAACCAAACAGTAGTACAAATTGAATAACAATAATATTGTTATAATTTTTGATTAATTGTATTATTATATAGAATGTTTAAATAAACGTTGTAGAATTATTAGACTTTCAAAAAATAAAGTAACTAAAATTAAAAATTTCTATACATATTTAATCATGTGTCGAATTCTCAAAATTTACGACATTGCAATGTCTAATTTGTTTTTATTTTCAATATTGAAGTCAAACAAAAAAAAAAAAAAATTTATCCATTTTTGACAAATTTAAAATTCTGGTGAATTTCGGTTTCAAAGTTTATAAATATTTTATTCTTCAATCATCATATCATAAAAGAATTGATCAATATTTAATCCCAATAGATCATTAATTATCAAGAGGCAACTAATCAGATTTATTTAATCATTAATTTAATTTCTAATCAAATAAAGAAATTAATTTAAATATATTTATTTAATTAAATCAATATTATCTAAAACAACAACCAACTCCAACATTAAAATTAAAATTAAAATTAAAAATCAAATTCAAAATCCATTTTTACTTGTAAATATTTATACTATATTTCATTATTAAGAAATAAAACTTCATAATTTTTTTTAATTCATTTATTTTCATTTACCTTTTTTTTTTCAAATTTCAATTTCAATTCCAATTTCATAAATTTTGTATTTTATTATTATATATTATTATTATATTTTTTTGTATTATTTTTTAACTCAATTTCAAGATGAATCAAGATAAAAGTAATGGTGGTAAACCAATTCTTAATGGGAAATCATCAAATGGATTACCATCAGAAATTCCTCATATAACAGCAAATATATTACCATTATCAAATGTATTAAAATTTTATTCACAAGAATCTTATAAACAATTAACAACTATAATAGAAAATTTATCAATGAATATAGAATCAGAAACAGATTCAAAACGTAAAAAATATTTTTTAGATATAATTATAAATTTAAGACAAGATTTTATAAAAATTTATACATTATGTAAATGGTCACAAGTTTCAAAAGATGTTTCTAAATTTATTGATTTATTAAATTGGTTTAGATTACAAGAATTTCATTTTGATCAATTAATGTTTCAAATTAATAATTTAAATGGTTTTAATGGTGCAAAATTACCAAATAGTGATATAATTACTGCTTTAGAAGTTTTATATAATGGTAGACCAATTTTACCAACTTATAATTATTTAAAACAACCTGAAATTTCATCTATTAAAACTTTAGAAGTTTTAAAAGATTTAAATTTAATTTTAATGACAAGATTTGCATTAATGGATAATATACCAAAAAGATTTCAATATGAAATTAAAGATGGTAGAGCTTATATAAATGTTTATAATGAATTTCAAGTTAGTATAACTGTTGGTAATGATTTAATTATTGAAAATTTAAAAGATTATTATAAATCACCATTTTATTTTATTGATTTTAAATTTTTATTTGGTATAAATCCTGAAACAAATTTAATAACTCATAAAGATCAAAAAATTATAACTAAATTACCAATAAAATCTCATCAAAAATTAGAAAAAATTTCAAATCAAATTTTATTAAATCAAGGATTATTTGGATTATATGATTTATTACATAAATATTCAATAAGTTTTAAATTATATTTAATTGCTAAACAATTAAAAGATTTATTAATAAATTCAAGATGGAGAAATAATTTACAAATTAATTATCAAACTGGTAAAACTTTAATTATTGTAAATTATTGGTCACTGCATTATTTATCAAAAAATTGGAAAAGTTTTTTTGAATTAGGTATAGATTCAAAATATAATTTAAATTATAGATGGTTTAAAAATGGAAAATATTCAAAAAATGATGAATTAACAAAAATTTTTGAATCTGAATCTAATATTAAAGATAATAATAATACTACTTGTATTGAAGATGATGAAACATCAAATGAACAAGAATATATACCAGAAGATTTAAATGTTGAAATGATTTTAAGTGTTGTAGTTAATAAACATGCAGAAATTTTAATGAATTTAATTTATAATAAATTATATGAATTATTTCAAGATGATGTATCAATGGTAAATACTCATCAATTACTAATAAAAATTTCAATTAATAAATCAACAATATTTTCAATTAATCCTTTAACAGGTTATTTTTATTTTCTTGATCCAACTCCTATACAAATTCAATTAACTAAAAAAATGAATTTACCACCATCATCTTCATCTCAATTGTTAAATAATTCAAATAAAAATAATTTTATATCAGAAAATGATATGATTAATAATATAATTGAAAATTTAATTCAAGTTAAATTAGAAACTTTTAATAAAGAAATTAATAATAAATTATATACAACAGAATGGATTAATAATAATATAATTAAATTAAATGAATATGAAACAAATAAATTATTAAATTTCTTGGATAATAATAATAATACTAATAGTAATAGTAATTATAAAATTCAATTTTATAGAAAAAAAAATTGGCCATCATCATGGTTTTTAATTAATATGATTAGTGGTTTTACAACTAAAACTTTTTGGTGGGTTGCAAGAATTAAATCTATTAATGGTGAATGGAATATTCAATGGGTACTGAAATTAATTTTTGATAATGAAGAAATTAATGGTATTGAACCAAATCAATTAAATTATGAATTTTTTAATAATTTATCAACATTATGTTCAAATATGATTATTGATCATATGATTGTTGAAGAATTACAATATAGAAATATTAAATTTTTAAAATTAAAAACAAGTAAAGATCAAATGTTAAAAAAATTTAATATTAATATACCAAAAGAAGAAGAAGAAGAAGAAGATAAAGAAAAAGATAAAGAAGATAATCTGCTGCATGTAATTTATGAATCAATTATTATGATTTATAATGATGATTTATTACCAATTTATAATTCATCAACTTCATTATTTTTAAAAATTAAATTATTACAACAAAATAAAATGTATTTAAAATTATTTGGAAATTTTAGAAATTTAACAATTAAAAATTCACCAGAACATTTTAATAAATTAAATTTAAAAATTGATGAAGATAAAAAATATTTTGAAATTCAAAGTTTTATAAATTTATCAAGTTCATCAGTTTATGAATCAAATAAAAATTTATTAGATTTAATTTTTAATAATTTAAATAAATTAAATAAATTAATTAAAATTTTAGATCAATTAAATAAAAATAATATAAAAATTTTAGAAAATTCAATGAATGATATAACAATTCAAATTAGTGAAGATATAAATAATTTAATTATAAAATTACCAGAAAATTCAAAAGATTCAATTAAATTATCAATTAAAAATTCAAAATCTTGGGAAATTGAATTAATTTTAAAATTTTTAAATCAATATTTAATTGAAAATTCTTTAAAAAATTCTATTGGAGGTATTATAAAATATTTAAAAGAAATTAATCCAATTTTAAAATCAATTAAAAGTGTTGAACAATTATTATTATTATCACATAAACAAGAATTACAACAACAACAAGTACCAGGAGTAGGACAAAAAAATAATAATAATAATAGTGCTAGTTTAAAATTACCAAATGGTTTAAATAAATTAAATTTTGATATAATATTTATAAATTTAAATTTAATGCAATTTATTTATAATTTATCATCAACAATACCAAATACAAAAAAAATTCAAAAAGATAAAATTATAATTACAATATCATTTAAACAAAATAAATTTGATAAAAATTCAATTAAAAATTTTTTAAAAATTAGTTTTAAAAATAATTTAAATTCAAAAAATATTAAATTTAAAAAATTATTTGAATTAATTTTTAAAAATATAAATGAATTAGAAAGAAATTCAAATGATGAATTAATTAATTTAAATGATGATAATTTATTACTTAAATTAAATTATGATTTTATAATTAGTATTAATTTAATTGAAGAATTAATGATTAAAGTAACTAAAAGTTTTTTACAATATTTAAAAAATAATAATAATAATAATAATAATAATTTTAATGAGAATAATCAATAAGTTAATTAATTAATTATATATATTTTAATTTTTATTTTATTTTTTATTACTACATAAAACCTTCTAATACACGTAAAGCTTTTTCTAATCTTTGAATTCCAATATCATATCTTTGTTGATCTAATATCATATCAGAAGTTAAACGACTTAAAGAATCAATAATTTTTTCAATTAATTGTTTTTCTTTTATAGGAATATTTAATTGATTAAATTCTTCACCAATTATTGTACCATTCATACTTTCTAATAAAGAAATTAAAGTATTATAACTAAATGGTTTTAATTCACTACTTCTTTTCTTACTATGATTATGATGATGTTTACTTTTATTTTTATTTTTATTAGAAGAACTATTTTTTCTTGGATTAGTTGGTGTTGTTGTTGTTATATCATTTTTCGTTGGTCTTCTAATTGAATTTTTAACACTTTTACCTCTACTTGGATGATGAATAGGTTCAATTGGTCCTATATCATAATAATCATCATCATTTAAAATATCATTAGGATTATAACTAGTATCATTATTATTATTATTTTTTGTATTATCTGGTGTTATAATTATATTATTATCAGAAGAAGTATCTAATTTTTGTTTATTTTGAATTGATTCTGATATTTGTCTTGCTCTTCTTATTGAATCTTCTGATGGTCTTGGTGGTAATATTGATGATTGTCTTTTTTTAGGTAATATTTCAGAAATTATTTGATCATCATCATTGTATTGTTGTTGTTGTTGTTGTTCATCAGTAATTATTTTTGGAGTAATTTCATCATCATCATCTACTTCTTCTTGTTCTTCTTTTGATGTACCACCATAATGTAAAGGAGTTATTGGATTAGCATTATCTGATATATGATATAATGGTATTGATTCATTATCATTTTCACTTTTTAATTCTTCTGAAGATTGAGTTGTTTCTCCTGATACATTTCTTGATTGAGAATTTAATGAAGATGCATCAAGCATTAATTTATCTAAATCATCAGTTATAATAGATTTTCTTTTATTTTCCATCATTGATCTTCTTTTTTGTTTTTGTTTTTTATTTTTATCACTTGAAAATATTATTGGAGTATTTATTGAAGTTGGTCTTCTTGGTGATCTTGCAGGTATTGCTCCTTCAATATTTGTATTAAAAGTTTTATCAGGATTTAAATGATTTAATGATGAATCTCTATCTTTTTTATTTTTTGTTGGTAATTTACCCATAATTATTGAACTATCTCCTTCATCATCATCACTTGATTCAAGTCCTATAATTTTACTAGTTTCTATAGATTTATCAGATGTTGATAAAAGATCATCATTATCATTATCATCATCATCATCATTATTATCATTATCACTATTTTTATTAGTAACATATTTAATTTTAGTACTATCTTGTCTTTTAACAGTCATTGGAACTGCTTCAGTTTCAATTTTACCTGAATATTGAGAAAATGTAGACATCATTGATTCTCTTTTACTATGTACATTTAATGATTGACGATAAGTATTAGTAGTTGTTGTTGTACCAGAAGGAGTCGTAGTAGTAATAGGAGTACTACTACTACCTGTTTCAAAATCAGTTGTATTATCAATATTAGTACTACTAGTAGGTGGAGGAATTTGTTTAACAGTATCTGAACGTTGCATGATATCAGATGATGCAGAAATTGATGATTGATTACTTTTTAATTTTGATAATTTAATTGTTACAGGTATACCTGTTGGAGATTCAGAATCACGATTTAATGAAGATTTTGAAGATGAATTACTTGATAAATATGAACGTTGTATTACTTCTGGTTGTGGTTGTGGTGGTTGTAATTGTTGTGATTGAATTTGTTGATGATGATCTTGTTGTTGTTGTTGTTGATTACGTTGACTAGTATCCATTGATTCTATATCACTTAAATTACTTGGTGGTAAACTATCTCTTGGTGATCTATTTGTTGAAGGAGAACCGATTGAATCTAATTCTGGTTTTGTAACTGGTGATTGAGTGAAAACACTATCAATTTCGTTAATATTAAGATGATGTTGTTGATGTTGATGTTGTTTGTTGCCTGATGATGATTCCATTTCTTTTTATTAAATATTTTTAAACGAGCCTTTTGAATAAGATTAGAAAATTTAAATTTTAAAGGAAAAGGAAAACAAAAACAGAAACAAAGGAGGCAGAAAGAAGCAGGAAATTTGAAGTTTAAATAACAATACTAAATTAGTATTGTACTTTTCTTGTTGTTGTTGTTGTTGTTGGATGAGTCGTCAATTTCAATTCTAAAACCAACAAATTTCTTTACTTTTGGTGATTTACTCTAATTAATAATTAATAATTCTTGTTCTTTTAACCTTAACTGTTTTAATTTAACTTCAATTTAATTAAACTTCAAATTCAGTAAAAATAAAAATTTCTTAACAAATTTAATTTTTTTGGGTTTGTTTTCGTTTCGTCCATTTTAGGTAAATTGATTTTATTTTTATTTTATTTTCCATTTTGTACTATTTTCCATTTTGCAATCTTTTTGATTTTATTTTATTAAGATATTGTGATTTTTAGTTTTATTTTTATATTTATATTCTTATATTCATAGCATGTCATCTTAATGAAAAATCTATGTTTCAAATTATGTTAACTTAACTAAACTAAAGTAGATATATTTAAATTAACTTTAACTTTAACTTAATTTAACTTAAAACATTTGTATTGAAGAAATAAATCTCTATTTAATTTTATTATAAAAACTTTCTTTCTTTTAAACATAAATTCAGATTACTTGATATTCTTTTGATATTATACCAATTAATTAATTCAATTTAGTATCAAAACTTTCATTAATAATACTCTACTTCTTGTTAATTAACTAAAACCATATAATATTTTTTTTTTTCGCTCTCTTCAACAACAAAAAAAAAAAATACCAAAAGCCCAAGGCATTAAAATCATCTTAATAATTATCAATTAATAACAAGAATTATGATAAGTTATGATACTATAATATGATAATAATAATAATAAATATTCAGATATGATTAAACAAAATGTAAAATTTATTAAATATTCTTCAAATTTTTTTACTAAATTACCTTTAAATTATGAAACTTATATAAAAAGAGTTAATAAATTGCCTCATCTATTGTCATCATCATCATCATCATCATCATCATCATCAACAACAAATTCAACAAATTCAAAAATAGATAATATTCCAAAAACTGAATTATTTATTGATTTAATTAAAGCAAATCGTAAATTACAACAAGAATTAACTCCTCAAAAAAATGTTGTTATTAATAATTTATTAAATATAAAATTTAAACCATCAAATCATAATTTAGAAGATGAATTATTTAATACATTAAATAAATTTAAATCTATTACTTTAAAAGATTCAGAAATAATTAAAAATTATTTACTTATTGAACCAAAACCAAATAATATACAAAATATAATTGATATAACTTCATCAAATTTTCAATATAATTTAAAACAAAAAAAACAAAAACAAAATAACAATCATCATAATAATAAAATTATTAATATTGCTATGAATTTAATATTAGATAATAAAGATTATTTTAATTGTTTTAAATTAATTGATGAAACAATTAATTCAAATAATTATTTAGAATTTAAAAGAAATAAAATTGTTCTTTATATATTAATATTTATTTTATTAAATTCAATTTTAATTTTTTTACAAAATTTTTATCTTAATTTAATACCAAATATATTTTGGTTATTATATAATTTAATAATTACATTAATAATTTTTTTAAATTTATTTAAAATTAAAATTTTTAATAAATTAGGTAGAATAAGTTGGAGAAAATATAATTCATTAATTTATAAATATTTACATCAAGAAGAATTTTTAATGATAAATAAAATTTTAAATCATTTAGAAGAATTTAATGAAATTAATTTAAATAATTATCATATTTCAAAAGTTCGTAATAAAAAAAATTTTAATAATAATCAATTTTTTTTAAATGATTATATAATTGAAATTGATAATAAAGAAATTCAAAAAGATTTAAATTATTTTTTAAAAAAAGAATTAAATAAAAGAAAAATTGCTTTACAAGATTTACCAAATGAATTATTATTTTTACAATATCATTTAAATAAACATGATAATAATAATAATAAATTTAAATGGGTTGAACCTGATCAAGATCCAAGTGAATTAATTAAATTTAATATAAAAAATTAAAAATCATTTAATATAAAGAAGAGTTATTGAAATAAATAGAGTGCTACAACAACTATCATCACAAATACAACAATCTTCTTCATCCAATTCTCTGATAAACCAATTACAGAATAATTTATTAGAATCAATTAATACATTATAATAAATCGTCCCATATTTAACTCTTTTCAAAAATCGAAAATCTGAAAAATCCCAAATTATTCTAATACATTCATTTATTTCTATCTAAATTTATTTTCGTTATTATCTTTCAAATTATCCTTTTAAATTAAAGATCAATCAATTGAAACATATAATGAAAATAACAATATTGAATTTATATAAATTTTTGTAAAAAATCTAAAAAAAAAAAAATTTCAATTTTAAAAAAAATTGGATTTTTGTATTACAACATGCCATTTAAATCACTTATATGGAAAGAGAAACTCCAGAAGTATCCAATAAACACAGAATTAAGCCATTTTAAGGTGGTCCATTTTTTCTGACTTTTTGAAATTTTTAAAAAATGAACGAAACGGGGTCGGGCTCTTTTGGATTTTCCCGATTTTACTAACCTCCATTTAATGGAGGTCGAGTTAATAAACTCTTTTGTTGATCATTTAGAGATCGTATAGAGATCTACACGGACGTGGAATTGATCTATGTAGCTAAATAAACTATTTCTTTTAATATAAATGAATGATGATATGATGACTTAGGAATTAAAACAGGGGAATAATTGAAAAGGATATAATTCTTTGAAATTATATATTATGGTAATCTTTAAATAAAACATATTTTAAAAAAATAACAAATCTTAATATGAATATGAATATATGACGAATGATTGATAAAAAGTGAATTGTTTGTGTTATTGAAAAAAAATAATTGCAAAAAAATAAATAAAATGGTATATAAATTTTTGTAGGGCCATGTTTTTTTGTTATCCATACCAAAAAATATTTTTTACAGCTACTATTTTTTTTTTTTTTTTTTGCAACCACAAACTAATTCATAATAATTCATAATTCATAATTCATAATTCATAATTCATAACTCATAATATAATATTTGTTTTTTTTAAAGATTACCCTTTCAGATAATTCCCATATTTTAATTCCTAATCTTATATAGATTATATAATTTAATTCCAGGTCCGGGACGGTCTCTACATGACCTAAAAAAGGATTATTAATCCAGCCCCAATTACAATTAATGGAGCTTAGTAAAATCACCGACTTTGGAGTTCACAAATACAATTGAATCTTGTTTCAATTTGGAAACAGGATCTTGTTTTGTGAACTTGCAGAATCGGGAAATATTAAATGAGCCCAACCCCGTTTCGTCCATTTTTTGAAAATTTCAAAAAGTCAGAAAAAAATGAACCACCTTAAAATGGCCTAATTATGTGTTTATTGGATACTTCTGGGGTTTCTCTTTCCATATAAGTATTTAAAATGGTATGTTGTAATACAAAAATTTAATTGTTTTTAATATTGAAAAATTTAATTTAACTTTTCAGAATATGTACTACGTTAAATCATGCTAGTTATGTATTTATTATATACTTCTAGAGTTTTTCTTTCCATATAAGTGATTTAAAGGAAATAATGTAATACAAAAATTCAATTTTATGTTTGGATTTAATATTCACTATTGCGTTATTGGTCTTTTTTGCGGCATGGGTCTACAGAAAGCCATCAGTCGGAAATTCGAAATGTTTTTTCGACACTAATGTTTGGCGCAACCGCGCGTACCTGTATTTTTGAAAGTTAACTTTTCAAAGCAGTATCGTGTTCGAACCTGGCAAAGAATATATTAGATTTACAGAAAAATCGTGTAATTAATAATTTAACCACTTCTGGGAAGTCGATTCAGTACAGAAATATCATCTTTAACAAAGAAATTATATATTTATACTAATAATTAATTGATAACTGCGTTAAGTAGATATCGTAATATTCCTCGAGCCAAATTGGAACGACGCAGGGCCAAATTTAACACCTTTGTTCAATATGTTGCAGCAAAAATTGAAATATATGATATATCATCTATATATCAATTATTATGTATATATAAAATAAATTTATTCTATTATAAATATTTATTTTAACGTATTTCCTTTTACTAGAGGATTAAATTTCTTATATTATTTGTAACAAATTAATTGCAACTAAGTTCATAAAATACGACTAATGAACAACAAAAATTAAATTTAGGTCAATCAAAATTATGTAAATTAGTTAAATTGCTAATTCTAAATTCATTAATTAAACATAATTAAATATTATAATAGTTTTTATGTAAAGTTTTGTAAAAATTCTAAAAACAAATTTGAAATTCAAAACAAAATTAAATTTTTGTATAACAACATGCTCTTTAAATTACTTATATGGAAAGAGAAACACTAGAAGTATCCAATTAACATATAATTAGGCCATTTTAACGAGGTCCATTTTTTCTGACTTTATGAAAATTTTAAAAAAAGAACGAAACAGGGTTGGGCTCATTTCGTTTTTGGTTCTTTTTACTAGCCACCATTAAATGGGGGCCGGATTAATAATCCTTTTGTTGATCATTTAGAGATCGTTTAGAGATCTACACAGACATGGAATTAAAGTATATACTAACTAAATAAACTATATAGTAGTATTAACAAGTCTTAATATGAAAATATAATAATTTTGAAACTAATTAATGAATAATTGATAAAAACTGAATTGTTTATGCTTTTGAAAAAAAAAGTTGCAAAAACTAAATGAAACGGTATTTAAATTTTTGTTAGGCCAGTTTTTTATTTTGTTATCCGTACCAAATAAATGATCTTTAATCAATATTAACTTTCATATTTATACTTTTTGTTTATCTTATTCTTAATGCGTTTTCCAAAATTTCTTGGCTTCATACCTTAGATTTTGTAGATTTTGGCTGCGAATATTTTTCTACAAGAAAAAATTACGACAGCAGAACTATAAATTTGATGCACTGTCTTGATTGTAATTTCAATAACAAAAATTATCAATTTTAACTCAAATGTTAACGAATGAATTACTACAAAGGTTTTTTGCCTAAATGCCTTTCCTTATTCAAAATATTTTATATAGACAGTATATCATGTATATTAAAAATAATGTTTTGAAAAAATAATAATAAAACTATTCTCTTTATTTAATGGTCTATATAAAAGTATAATAGAAGGACATAACCTATATGAAATGCGGTATTAATCAACATCAATACATTGTTAGATACTTCTCAATAGTACCAATATTTGGTAATACTATAGAATATATCTTGAATGTAGATTATAAAATTAAAAAGAAATAGAAAGAATCCAAATTTGCATTAAAAATTTAATAGTTTATATTAAAAAAAAACATCTAACTAACATACATATTAAAAATAAATACCAGCCAATCCAAAAAAAACAAAATTTTAATTCACTGAAAAATATTAATAATTTTTATAATTAATTAGCCAAAAAAATTATATATAAAATATTAAATTTAAAAACAATTATTTAGTTTTGGTTTTTTTGACCTCAATCATCATCGTGTACAACTACTCTAGCATCAACACAAGTACCTCTCTTAAATAATTTTCCGTTAATAACAACATCTCTTTTACCAAGGCATGCCATTCCATCGTCACAATCATCGGCACTCATGCATCTCATAGCATTTGCACCAGCAGTTAATAATAATAAAGTGTAGATTAATTTCATTGTTTAGTAATAGATTTGTTTTGTAAAATTTGTTTGTTAATTATCAAAAAAAAAAAAAATCAAACAAACAGGGAGGAAATTGGGATTATTTATATTATTTGGAAACTATATAAACTATAAGCTAGATAACAGTTTTAATTTATCATGATTGTTAGTTTTCTAATCAAAAGTTTAACAATAAATTTACAATTCATTTTAGAATAGGGGTTATAAGGGTTAATTGATTACAACATAAATACAATCAATTAATCGAAAATGAAATATAAGAGTTTAAGGTATAAGATTTTAGGAATTCAGAAACGAAATAATACTGGTTCATAATATCTTCATCTTATCTTGACAAATTATATTATATTGAAAAAAAAGATTAGTTTCATTTGTTTGTTCATTCATATTTAAATAATTTTTTGATTAATTGAAGATTGAATGATTGATTTTGTTGATGATAAAGATTTCTCTATATTTCTACGAATTGTGTATCAATCGAATACAACCTGAATCGAAGGTTGATCAATTTAAACATCATTACATAATGATTTTAATATTGAGGTATTTTAAATTAGAAATAACTATTAATTGAATTCAAAAATAAAAGTTTAAAGATATTTGGAATTCAATTTAGAAACTAATTTATGGCTTAATTGATTTAAAAATAATGCATTCAAAAGAGTATGTTTTGGTTAATGGGTATTTTTTTGTGCCTTCCAGTTAGAATAATGCTTTGATAACTTCAATATCCTAAATTGTTTGCAGATATTTGTAAATTAATTTTTATTTAGTTTAATTCTATCTTATTAGTACTTGGTTTGTTTCAGTTTTTGAACATAAGAAATGTTACTATTATAGATCAATTCTAAAATTTGGCATATTGGGGTAGCGTCCGTATTTCACTACAATATCAGAATTCCTATCAAATTTAGAGTTTGCAAAAAAATTGCGACACTATGTTTAGTTTATCCAGCAGTTGAACGGCACAGAAAGTTTATTTTCAAAAGATGTTGCTTTGAATTACTATATGAGATAGGACTCTTTCGCTTAGCCTCTATTGAATTGGAATATCTTTAAGTATTTGAAAATTGATATCAATGACAACTAAATTAAAGTTTTATGGACTCTAGTGAATTGGAATATTTTTACGTATTTGAAAATTGATATCAATGATAACTAAATTAAAGTTTCACGGACTAACATGTACACTATTCCTTATAATAAGATGAAATTGGATGGGGATGTTGAGATTACAACCTCAAAATAATCAGTATTATCAAAATTCTCTAACTAAATATAACAATAATAGCAAACATTACTAGATTTTGTTAAACATAACACATTATGCAAAGGGTTTGTTGAATTTAGCGTTTCAAATTGATTATTTAAACTATATCAATATATATATCTAACATAGAATTAAACTTTGTTAAAGAGACCTATATATATTAAAACTAGGGAAGTTGGTGCGATTGAATCGTTTAATTTAAATATTTTAATAATAAAGTGATTAGCATCATAGGATATATACTCTAAGCCCCGGTAACGTATTATTACAATCAATAGTCCTATTATTTTAATAAATCTTTACTAAGCAATCTATCTATTGGAAACAATTATACTTTTATTGTTTGGTGAATTACCAAAATTATCAAGGAAAACACAATTAGAAATCAATTAAGGGGTTTATTTTTTATAATTAAAAATGGTCAGACTATTTTATTGATTTAAATGAAACTAAACAGAATTTTCCTTTCAATTGGATCCTTTTCACTTATTTAATTTGGCAATCTACACTTGTTATCATGTTATAAATAAAGAATGTGAATTATGTTCAGCAAAATTACAAGAGAATACAAAAATGGACCATTATTTCGTTAATTATAAAATATTTAAACTACTTTGGCAAGAACTTGAACCAAGTATTTATCCACTACAATTTCAATCAATAATATGTAATACAGAGCTTAAAGAAAATAAAATGACTCAAATAGATAGGTACATCAAAGCTGTAAAGTTCAACATGCACTTTTCTTCCAACAAGTTAAAAGTGGGCTACATTATTTAAATTGAAATACTAATTACAAAAAGTACTAGACAAAGAGGGAATTAATGAACTTACCTAATACATATCATGAATAAAATTATTTCAAGGTTTTATAAAGGTCTTTCCTTATTCTCTGTTTGTTATTTAATGCTTATATAGTACTACATATAATATTATCTAATAAATGAAGATGCTTTAAAAAAAAAAAATTGAATATTTTCGCAACATTTTTTTTTGATATTTCACAAAAAATTTATCAGATTCAGATTATTAAATAGATTTATTATTATATATATATATATATGTATATATTAGTATCATTAAAGATTGAAACTATTATATTTATTATTATTAAAGGCATAGTCATATTAAATAAAATTGTATAGTACTTAAATTTTGTTAAATTACAAAAAAACTTGTTTTAAATATATTAGGTATATTTTTGACTAAAAAGGGTTGGGTTATTCTAAACATAACCTGACCCCTTTGGAAAGTATTTTGCTGGTCACTAATACAATAAAACATAACCCTGCTTAACTTTAAGAACAGGGTTTTGTTAAAAGTGGCCAGCAAAATCTTGGTTTCAAAAATTACACAACCCCGTTTCGTTCCAATTTTTATTGCGGCACGGGTCCGCATAAAGACCTCATTTGGAATTTCGAAAGTTTTTCCGATACTAACCTTTGGCGCAACCGCGCATACCTGTATTTTTGAAAGTTAACTTTAAAAACAGTACTTGGGTTCGAACCCGGCTCAAGATATACTAGATTTATTTAAAACTCAACTAATTAATAGCATAACCACTACTGGGAAGTCTATTAAGTACATGAATATCTTTTTTGATGAAGAAAGTTTAAGTTTATATTAAAATTTTGCTATTTTGTCTAATTTTTATATATAATCTATAGAAATATATATCAAATTGAAAAATCAAAGGCACGAAGAAACTATAAATACAAAATATATTACTATATTAAGCTAAAAACTCTTAATAATTGCCTACAAATTCCAAAAATGAAAACTTAAGATATTATAATTATGATTTTATTAAGATAAAACTACTATAAAATAGGAAAATTAAATATAAATATAAATATTTAATTAGATTTCTTAAGTCGAGTATGGATAGTTTGGAAATTGTTTTAAGTTAGCATCTAATATATCATATTTAACCAAAATATGTATCGTATAACAAGTCTCTTAAAAGATTAAAATACTAATAACTCAGGAGGTTGAGTAACTTTTTCAGAGGTGTATAGGTGGTACACAATCACGATTAAAGAGAGGGGAGAGGGAGAATTCTTTAATTTTATCGTTCTTTAAATTAACTTAATAGTATGATCAGATATAATATCTAAACCAATCTCATATGATATGCTTTATAATTGATTCTCCAGTTATTTTAAATTAAATCTCTGCTGAACAAAATTCGCGAGTCAAATTGTACTACTCTTGTTTTTCCGCATTACATTTTTTTTGCAACAAATTTTTTTTTTTTTGCACAAACAATCCACTTTTTATCAATTATTCATTAATTAGTTTCCAAATCATTATTTTCATATTAAGACTTGTCAATACAACTATATAGTTTATTTACTTGGTATATACTTTAATTCCATGTCCGTGTAGATCTCTGAACGATCTCTAAATGATCAACAAAAGGATTATTAGTCCGGCCTCCATACAATGGTGGCTAGTAAAACCGGGAAATATGAAAAGAGCCGAACCCCGTTTCGTTCATTTTTTAAAATTTTCAAAAAGTCAGAAAAAATGGACCTCGTTAAAACGGCCTAATTATGTGTTTATTGGATACTATTGGAGTTTCTCTTTCCAAAAAAGTGATTTAAATGGCATGTTGTAATACAAAAATTCAATTTTATTTTGATTTGAATGGTTTTTTTTAGTAGAACATTCTAAAATCTTGCCCTGGAATATTTGAAAGGCATAATTCACAATCAATTTAATTAGAGTCATGAATGAAATATCCTAAATTCGTTTGATGAAATATATCTAGATTATCTGGATATTCAGGTTATGTTTATGTATATAAGAAAACTATTTCTTTGGTAGATTATTTGATAAAGAAAATAATTTTTGACTGATTTGAGAATGATAATGATAATGATTATGATTACGAATAAATAATTTATATAGATCTAATAACGAATCTAATTATTTATTTTGATAAAAATAAATAGTTTATGTTTATTGATAAAAAAGTTGCAAAAGACATTTGATATATTTTGTCTAGGCTAAAAACTTTTTAACCTAATTACACGTTTATTTTAAGTATATTTTTTTTTTTTTTTTTTTTCTCAACTATCAAAAAAATTTTCATTTAATTCAACCAATCCTTTGATATATAAATTAGATCACAACATCCATCATGGCTTATAAGAAAGTAGGACCACCACCAAGAGGATTACCTCCATTACCTAAATTAAAGGTTAGAAAACCAGTCTTAGAAAAATCTACAAATCAATGTTTTTTAATTATGTCATCATTATTGAATTGTTGGGCATCAAATGGTGAAGGTAATAAATCTTGTTTAGGTTTTGAAACTGATTTAAAAAGATGTATGGAAACTAATAAAATTGAAGCTCAAAAATCAAGTACTATAAATTATCATACTACTAGATTATATCCTAAAATAAGAGGTCAAGTTCATGATTAAGATACATATTGGTATTATTGAAAAATTCAACAAGAAAAAAAAAAAAAACAAACAAAATAATATAAACGATATAGAGATCAATTAATAGATACTATTTAAAAGGAAATGAAAAAGAAAGAAAGATATCTGGTTTGGATTCATTTGATTTGTTCTAATATTTTTTCTTGATAGAATAATGGTGGATTTTATGGAGAGTTTGTATTTAGGTTGTCTTGTAAATATTTATGGGTTAATGAAAAGAAAATTAATTATTATACAAAATTTTGTAGTAAAATGAAACAACTCTCTGAAAAGCTTTATCAATTGAAACAAAATAACTCTAATAACACATTTTTAAAATGTTGCTACAATGAAGTTCGACGGTTTGTTAGCTTTCTGAATGATAATGGCTCAATTGATAAACAAGATAGATGAAATCTTATAAATCTAAAATCGAAATTTACAATCAAAATTTTAAATGACAACATTAAATTAAGAGAAATATTCAAGATCTGTTCATTTAAATTATCCTGTAGAATATAGACAATTATAAGAGTACCGAGTATTTGGTAAGTAAAAGTTGTATTTAAAGATAAATTCAATATAATATTAATTTAAAATCAAAAAGATTTCATACAAAATTATAAAAAAAATTACTCAAAAAGATTTTTATTTTTAAAATAAAAGATCTATTTGAAAACTTTACCATCGGCAATTTCTCTTTTTTCACCATTAACAATAACTGGTTCATCCCAAGCAAACATATTGTTGATGAATTTTTGATCTTCTTCATTAGCACCATCTAATTTGGTGAATGAATAAGATTCCCAATCTGGAGCAACATCAAAAGCTGGAACATAATCTTGACCTCTAACTAAGAAAGCACCAGTAATACCATTGTTATTATCTTCACCATAAACAACTAAACAACCAAACATATATTTAGTTGAAGCAGATAATCTGTTAAAGAAACCACCAACTAAATTATTTGACATAAAAGTTTTTTCTAATTCATCATTATATTTATAATCAACTTTCCATAATGACCATTCTTCAGCATCAAATTGATTTTTCCAGAACCATGGAATAGCAACTTCTCTAGTTTCTTGATTTGAATATTGTCTTTTCCATTCATCTAAAGCAGCTTTTGGTTTACCTAAAGCTTCTAAAGGATGTTTTGGTTTTGGAGCAGCAGCTGGTTCTTCATCTTCAGTAGCAGCTGGTTTTGGAGCTTTTGGAGCAGCAGCTGGTTTTGGAGTTGATTCTTTAGCTTTTTTTTCTTTTTTTGGAGCAGTATAAACAATTGGTTCTTTAATAATTTCATATTTATCAAATCTACCATTGAAATATTTTGATTGAATAACAGTTTTAAACCATCTAGTAATATTTGGATATTTTTTAGCAAATGGTTGACCTAAAATTGATGAAAAACCCATTGAAAAAGCAGCAGCTGAAAAGATATCAGCAAAAGTTAATCTTTCACCAACTAAATAAGTAAAATCAAATAATCTTGATTCTAATAAATCAGCAACTGAATATAATTTTTCATAACTTTCATCTAATAATTTTTTATTATATGGAGCTTTACCTAAAGTAATATAAAAAGCAGTAACAAAATTACCTAACCATTCTTGATTAACTAAAGAAAGATATTTTAAAATTGAAGCATATTGTTGAGTATTTTTACCTAATAAATTACCTAATTTTTCTTTTGGAACTAAAGATAAAACGTATGAAGAAATAGCAATAGTTTCAATTAAAGTGAAATTTTTTGGACCAACAAAAGCTGGAGTTTTACCTAAAGGAAATAATCTTTTAAATTTTTCATCTTGTTCTGAAGTAACTTTAATATCTAAGTTAAAGTATTTAATTAAATCAGAAATAACAAAGGATCTTGGAGAAACGTCGAGAGTATATAATGTACCTTGAGACATAATTGCAATTGAATTGGTAAAGAACTAAAAAGAAGAAGAAGAAGAGGGAAACAGAAACCAAAAAAAAAAATTAAAAAAAAATAAATTGGAAGATCTTTGCTGTGAAAAAAAAAAATAGTAAAAAATTTTTCACCATCGAATTGAAGAAAAACCGAAAAATTATTTACTAGATCGCAAAAAATAAAAAAAAAATAAAGTTTTAATATTGCAGAATTCAATAGAATCATAAAATGACAATTTAAGAATCAATTGTATAATACTAATATATTTTAATTACAATTCAAAAGAATAAATAACTATATATATAATCAATTGTTACATTCAATACAAATTTAAATGAATATTTGCAACAACAACAACAATTACTATCCAGATCTTGCATAAACTGAAGTTGAAAAAAAAACTTTAAATCTTAAACTGAAAAAAAAAACCAGACAAAAGAAAAAAGAAGTTGAAAAGTTAAGCTACGTTTAAGTTAGATGAATATATATAAATAGATAGATAGACTGATAGATATAAGTAAATTGATTTACAAAATAATTGTTCTAATTAAATAGTTATCAATAAACAGAATATATGGTGGTAGAATGAATTGTATATATTGTATATATTGTATATATCGTATACGCGTGGCATGTGTCGTGAAATCTGCAAATGCGACACTCAGTGACAATGACTTGAATTGATCTTCTGTTTTACGACATCCAGAAAAGAAAAAAAAAAAGTCACTTTAAAATTTTTAGTTGAATTTTTTTTTCTTTTAATTCAGCCCCTTTTTAAATTAATTACCACCTTATTCTTTATATTTCAACTTACCAACCTTCAAACCATAACAGTCACAATCACCAACACCAACACCAACACCATCACTACCATCACTACCATCAACACCACACAAACAACAGGGACAACAAGAATAAACCAAGATTCTTGGTGGTTTTTATACTGAATATTATATATATACATGCATATATATGTTTTTATAAATATCAAGTATATTTAATTATACTAAACTAAAACAACATAATACAATCCTTTAATAAAACTACCATTTTTATATATTCATTTAATAAAATAACTAATTAACTAATTTAACTAATTAATACTTTTGCATATTTTTATCATATCTAATCATATATTCATTTAAGATGTATTCTAAAAATTCACTACTACTACCACTACTACTACTAATATATTTAACATCTTTACTACCTTTAGTATCATCAACTTTTATTCATCCTCAAAATATTAAACAACCAAATACTTATAAATTTCAACCTTTTATTATCGATGCTGCATTAGATGAAACTCATAAAAAATTAAAATTTTTTATAAATACTCAAGTATATAATTTCAATAAATTTAATATGGATAATAATAATAACAACTTTAATGATAGTCGATTAAATAAACAACATAAGAATGAAGCACATATTAATCAAAATTTATTTAATTTAACAAATCCTTTATCTAATTCATCATCCTTAATAAATCCAGATGATGAAGTTGTTATAAGTGATGTCAATTATACTACGAATAAATATACTACTTTTCATATTGAAATAGATTTTATGGGTAAACAATTCATTAATGAAGATAAAAGATTTTGTGATATTATTGCTGTTAAAAATACTACTGATTTTCAAAATAGTCCTAGATTTTCTAATAATAATAATAATTATAATTATACAAGTCCAGCTTATCAACATTTTAATGGCAGTTTTATTAAGAGAAATGAATGTGATGATGATGAAGATTATGGTATACTGAATAAATTCTCAAAACTTTCTCTGCATCCAACTATTAGTACAGAAAATTCAACAATAAGTAATTTATTTACAAATTCAACTGGAAAATTAGTTGAATGTCCACTATATTACAATGATTCAGTAATGATATATTATGAAGCTGATATAACTGATCATTTTCATAGATTAGGTTCTTATCAAATTAAATTTTCAATTATATCAAATGATTTAAATTCAACAATTATAGGTTCAAGTAAATCTTATGTAACACCAGTTCAACCAGAAATTATTACTCATTTAGTTAACTATGGTGTTTTAACATTATTAGTTGTTACAGCTTTAGTAAATATTTTTAATATGGCATGTTCTTCTTATCAAGAATCTTCCAATCCTTTTTTATTTAAAGCTTCAACAATTTGTAATATAGATTTATTAAAACAAGTCGATGCAACTGTTCCTGGTATTATAATGTATTTACAATATGCCTTATTTATTGGTGGATTAGATTTATTATATCCAGGTTTTTATCAACCAATGATTGGCCAAATTAGATGGTGTGCATTATTAGGTTATTCAATTTTATCTGGTAAATTTGGTAGTGAAAAACAAGTTCATGATAATATTTATGTTACATTATCTGCTGGTGGTTTAACAAGTTTAACTTCTTATACTACTGATAATCCAGTAATTGATAATTGGCCAAATTTTATTGTTTGTTGGATAATTATAACTACCATAATGATAGCAGCTTTACAAGCATTTGTATTTTTAAAATTATATTGTGATAAATTATTTAAAATTAATAAGAATTTATTAATTGATGATCAACAAATTGGTTTTTCATTTTTTTCAAAAAGAAATTGTTTTTTAATCTTAGGTCAAGCTTTACATTCATTTTTAATTATATTTGGAATGCCATTTTTAATTTTAACAACATTTTTATTTTTATCAGCAAATGATATTAATGGTAAACATAGACCATTTGCAAATTATTCTTCTTTAAGAAGGGGAGCATTTTCATTCACAACCCCATATAATGAATTAATTATTCCATCAACTATTTTTACTTTTGGCTCACCAATATCACCTGATTTTGGCAAACGTCCACCACCTCCACCTGTAGCAGGTTCTGATAATCCGAAACCTGATAAGTTCACTCAAGCAGATACACCATGGTATAATAATGTATTTAATTCAAGTTATTCTAATAGTACGATTATGCCAAATTCAACAATGATTAATCATAAATTTGAAGGTGGATTTATGAGGATTTCTAATGTTAGTTTAATATTTGGATCACTATTATTTATAGTCTATATTTCATTATTTTTTTATTTTATTTTTCATTATCTAATAACAATTAAATTGAAAGATTCAAAAAAAATTCATCCATCAAAAAATATTAATAAATTATATACATCTTTAAGAAGAATATTAGTTTGGGCATTTTTATATCATGAATATAAACCAACTAGATCAAGTTTTGTAATAATTGATTTTTTATCATTATTATGTAAGCTGATTACTTTTGGACTACTTCAAAATTATGGTTTAACACAAGTTATTTGTTTAATTATTATAGCAATAATTGATTTATTTGTATTATTTACATTGAAACCTTATTATGTTAATATATCTTGGTGGTCATCAAAAATTGTTTTTCCAATTGCAAGATTTTTAATCGCCATCTTATGTATACCATTTATAAAAAATTTAGATGTTAGTGAAGCCATCAGAACTTATTTTGCATATATTCAATTATTAATCCATGCAATTGTAGCAATTATATTTTGTGTTCAATTATTTTATTGGTTTATTCGTACATGTATATCAATTTATAAATATCAAAAATTTAAAAATTCAAGACTAAATGAAATTAATTTAAATTCAATTAATAGTATTGAAGAATTTTATAAAGAATTTGAATACAAACCAATAATATATAAGGGAGGAGCTACTTTTAATAATAATAATAATAATAATAATAATATTAAATTACCAAAATATAGTGAAAGTAATGATAATTATAATGATAATTATAATGATATTTATTTAAATCAAAATTTACCTAATAATTTATTTTTAGAAGGAGATGATTTAGATGACTTTTATTATCGTTATAAAAGTGAAAATTTATTAAATGATCGATTTAATAATTTAGATAGACAATCAATAACAAATTCAGAATTATCATTTCTTGAACAACAAAAAGAATCAAATTTAAGAAAAATTAGAAATGATTACAAGGTTAGAGAAGCTGATCAAATTTATGAAAAATATTTTATTGATAATGATATTGACCCTGAAGTTAAAGCTTTATGGGAAAGTAGAAAATTTAATAATTTTATTGAAGTAGACAATAAAAGTAATAATAGTAATAATGGTGTTATGTATGGTACAAGTAAAACAACTGAAGTCCACAAGTCAGATTTACTACTGTTTGATAAATTGAAGAATTATTTCTTTAAACGTGAGGAACCAGTGGTGACTGGATTTCAAGTTGCTAGACCAAGAAAGTTAGTAGTTAAAAGTTTAGATCAAATACACCAAGAACGTATACAAAGAGAAAAAATAGAACAAGAACGAAGACAAAGACAACAACAAGAGAAGGAAATTGAGAAAGTACAAGAATTTGAAAATGACATTGAACAAAAAGAAGACCAAAACTTTGATAATCTGTCAAGTTTTACATCCGATTCTACATATTAATTATTTGTTCAGTAGGTGTCATTTAATTTCATTTCATTTTATTCATATTCATATTCATATCCATATTCAAATTCAATTCTAGATATATATATATATATTTGTATAGATTACAAGTTTTTTAATATAATTTTATTTATTTATTTAATTTAATTTAATTTAATTTAATTTAATTTTGTTTTTTTCTTTACAACATCACTATTATTACCATCATCATCATTACTATTATTATTATTATTATTATTATTATCATTGTCATTAGATCTTTTCTTTTTAATTATATTACGAATTAATTTTTCATCATCAATAAATTTAATTTTACCAATTGATTGAGTTAAAGTTTTATTTATATCATTCATACAATTATATAAAGATTGATATTCTGATTTTAAAACAATTTCAGCCATTTTTAATCTATTAATTTTATTATAATCTAAATTTAAATCAAATGGTTGATTACAAATATTTTTTGGATATTGATTTAATCTTAAATTTAAAATATTTTTAAAATTTTCAACAAATTGATTAGTTACTTTTTTAATTTCAATTAATTGATAACATTTTTTAAAAATTTTATTAATTAATGAATAATTTATTTTATTATCTTTTAATATTATCATATTATTTTCATCATTATCATTATCTGTATCTGAATCCATATCATTTTTTTCTTTAATTATTAAAATTATAGTTAATATTTGAATTAAAAAAATTAATTCAATAATAACTTCATTATTTTTAAAACAATCATAAGAATCTAAAATTAATTCAATTTTTTCATCATCATTATCTTCATCATCATTACAAATTAATTTAATATAATTTAAAATTTCATTTAATTCAAATTCTTTTAAATTATAATTATTTAAAAAATATTTTTTAATTAAATCTAATTGAATTTCACCAAAATCAAATTTTGATCCATTAAATTCAACATATCCATATCTTCTTAAAATTTCACTATTTGGATGATCTGAATATGTATTATAAATTTGTTCACCTTTTAAAATTTTTTTATTACTTTTCATTATTAAATATTCTGAATTTGTTTCATCATTAAATAATTGTGCATTATTAAGATTTGTATCTGCATTTAAAATATCTGCTAAAGGTACCATTGATTTTAAACTTTCAGTATTCTCTAGTTCTTCTTCATCTTCTTCTTCATATTCTTCATCTTCATTTTCATTTTGTTGTTCTTCTTCATCATCTTCAACATCAAATGAATATGACATTATTAAAGTTGCAATTATATTATATTGATCAAATGAAAAATCTTTTAATTTTTCAATATTTAATTGATTTATAATATCAATAATTTTTAAATACATATCATGAGCTAAATTTTTTCCAATTCTATCTAATATACAAGAAGGTTTTAAATATTCTAATTCTTCATCAGACCAAAATATTAATTGATTAAAATTTGATTTTTCAGATGGTAAAATATTTAAATAATGTTTCCAAAATGATGATGATTCAATATTAGCAAATTCAAATGCTAATATTATAATTAAACTTTCCCAATTATTTAATTTTTTTAAATCATTTAAAAAATTTGGATATTGTTTAATTAATAAATTATTTTTTAAATTAATTAAAATTTTTTTTGGTAATTTAAATAAAATTTCATCTTTTTCAATATTTTCTAATGCTATTAAACCTCTACCTAATTTAATATTTCTATAATCATGAATATTTATTTTTGATGATATTTCAACATTATTTTCAATTAACCAATTTAAAAATTTTTTAGTTTGTATGGAAAATTTATCATCAAGTTCTTGATCTTGATCTTGATCTTGTATTTGTTTAGTCATTTTCATTATTAACTAAAGAATTATATATAAATAGATAGATAAATAAACTTTTCTTTCTTCTTCTTTATCGAAGTTTGATTTTATTTTATTGATTTACCTTCCTTGTCTTGATAACATTAATTTCTCTAAATAAATAAATTATTGAGAAAAAAAAAAAATAAATAAATAAAAATAAAAATAAAATTGAAATTTTTAAAGATGAGATGAGGTTGAGATGAGATGAGGAATGTTTATTTGTTGATAATGAATATTTTATAAATATAGAATATATGAGAAAATATAAGATTCGAACTTTAAAGAGATATTTAAGTTGTTATTTATACATAAATCAATTCACAATCAAAAATTGAAAAAAAAAATAAATAAAAAAATTAAAAAATTAAAAATAATTAAAACCATTTTTCATGAATTAATTAACTAATTAACTAAGCATGTATCATAATAATAGTTTAAAATAGAAAAAGGCAAAAAAAGCAAAAGAAATAAAATTTTTTCATGCATTTATGATTTAACCATTGATAGTTTTCTTCTATTTAGGAACATTTCTGTTCTCTATTTATTGCAACAACAACAACAACAAAAAAAAGAAATTATTTGATTTTAAAATTACATTTCCTTATTTCCATGTCACCAAAGACAATTGTTCATATAATATAAACATATTCGCTTATTGTTGATTAAAAATGATAAATACAAAACAAATAGAAACTTGTAAACTTGTAAACTGAAAGGTGAAAAATGAAAAATGAAGAGTGAAAATTTTAGATTTGATATTTAAAATTTTTCTATTTTTCTTATTTTTTTATGATTTTGCAATTTGATTTGCTTTTTATTATTGTGTGGTTTTGTATTTTAAGTTTATTTTAGTCTTTTTTTGGGTATTCGTTTCTTTATACCATTACCGGATATGTTAATGAATACTTTTGATAGCAGTTTTTCAACCTTTAAATTTTAAATTATGGAAATATGTTTTTTAGATCTAAAAAACTTTAAATTAAATTAAAATGAAAAAATTTTTTTTTTTTATTTTTTATATTAGTTTTTTTAGCCAATATTGGAGGTTTATATGTTTCAGAGTCATATTAACAATGTCAAAATTATATTAATTTATATTCAATTTATAAATAATGGGAACATTTCCAAAAATTACTATCGGACCATGCCGAACAAGAAACTAGAAAACAAATATAGCTTTTAGTGTTTTTAGTTTGGAAATCTCTAAAACTTGTAGTTGTTGTTCACTTGCATTAAGTTAGGAATGTTTAGAATACCAATTGTGGATTTCTTTTACAATTGCTTTTTTATATATTGACTTTTTAAACCTTTGCCCTTCTTCTTTTTAGTTCTTGGCTTTTTTTTTTTTTTAGTTTTCAATTATTAATTGTTAGGGTTTAATATTCATTCTAGTTTTAATTCTTTTTTAGTTTGTATATATGGATTTATTTAATTTTCAAAAACAAATTTTAGACTAAGATGGGAACAAACAAATACATCAAACCAATTTTAGGACACATATATATATTGAAAAATAATAGCAAGTTCTAACTTTAATTTCTTTTTTGAAAAACTTTTTCTAAAATCCATTTCTTTCACATCAATATATTTATCTATAGTTGTTTTACCTTTTTGCCTTTTAGTTTTTATTTTTATTTTCTTTCTTTTTTTTTTTTTTTGCAATCCAATCCTGTTTTCAAATTTAGTTCTCTCATTTCTAGTTTATTTTATTATTTTTTTAAGTTTTTTAATTTTTGTTTTAGCAAGTTGTTATATATCCATTCTTGCTATCTGTATTATATTTATTATTCACATTATCATATTTGTTTAACATATAATCTACTTGGATTTTTTGAATTTTCACTTTCAGATAATCTTCTTCTTCGTTTAAAATTATCATCACTTGTTCCAACAACTAATAAATTTTTATCATAATTAATTGCTAATTTATTAATATTTTCCGGTTCATTTTCAAAACTTAAAAATTGTTTAAATTGTTTAATTCTTTTTCTTTTATCACAATCCCATAAACATATATAACCATCCGAACCACCGGTATATAATAAATTATCATTTTGGAAACCCATGGAATTTACCGGATAAACCAAATCTATTCCGGTAATTTTATCTTGATATCGATGACATTTAAATGTAAATCTTTGATTTTGAATTTCTGGTGATAAATCAAAATATTCTAATGATACTCTACCATCAATTGTTGATAATACAAATTTTTCTTGATTTGGACTAATTTCTAAATCTTTAATTTGATATTTTAATCCAACTTCTCTTGTTTCAATAGGTTTATATAAATTTTTTAAATCATAAATTTCAATTAAATTATTACTATAAGCTAAAATTAATTTATCTTTTGAACTTTTCATAAGTGAAATTTTTTTAGATTTTTTAATTGTATTGATATTTTTACGTAATCTTAAATCCAAAATTTCTAAATTTCCATTAAATGATGAAGAAATTATTGAATTATTTAATCCTAAACTTAAATTATTAATTCCATTACTTATTTCTAATTCATCTATTAAATTTAAAGGATTACTTAATTTATGATTTTCAAAATCCAATTCTCGTATACTACCATCTAATAAACCAACAACTGGTGGTAAATTTTGTTCATATAATAAACATAAAGGAGTATTATTATCAGTATTATAAATACTTATTGGATCCAAAGTTGGAGGAGAATGAGGTTGTAAAAAATTATTACAAGAATATAATAAGATTTCATTATTCCAAGTACTAACTAATAATTGATTTTGATAATCATTTGATGAAAATTTGATATCAGATATTATATCTAATTTATTAGGAGTATTTAATTCTATAAAGGATGATGAAGAAGAAGACGATGATGATGAAGATGACATCTTATTATAGATAAGTATATAATATAATATAATATAATATAAATAATGTAATGTAATTGATAAGTAAATGAATTTTTTGTTGTTTGTCAAACTTTCTTTTTTTTTAATGTTATTTTAATTGGGGGGTTTTTATCTTGTTTTGTTTTATCATGTCATGTTAAAGTTATATTATACATCACACATCAAATATATATTATCTACAACAACAACAACTACAATATCGACCGATCTCTCTTTTCTGGTTCGGGTGCGGATCGATCGCCCTATTTCGCTGCTTATTCGCATGACCCTGACCCCCATTCGTATCAGAATAGTATTTTGGTCACCACCCCAGCCAGTCTAATTAATGAAACTCCTACTACTCGTATCACGTAAACTTCTTCCATCATTCGATCTGCTAAATTCTTTTATTTAATAAATTGACGTGTTTTTATCTTCGTAAAAGTAGTTATGGCAATACTCCTGGGGATAAATTAGAATGCCGGCCAAAGTTAGCACGACGTAGGGCCGAATTTAATACGATATTTCACACGTTGAGCAAGCATTGAAACAAAAGTTAAAAGAAACTTATATAAACTTAACAATCAGAGAGTATACAATTGGAGTCGAAGAACAAAGTTATTGATTCAATTAATTCTAATTATATTACTTGGTTTACTTAAAAAAAACTATGTATTATTATGATATATAAACTATTCACAATCTTACTGTTTTTTTAGATAATAAAACTCTCAAATGCAAATTTAAATCAAACTTCTCTTTTAATTATTCAAGATTGGAAAATTTCAAAACTTTGATTGATTTTCTTAAATTATCATTTTTTCTTCTACTATTTAATCTAGTATTATTACTATTATTATTATTATATTTATTACTTGTTGAAATCCAATAAATTCTTTTAAAATAACCATCATTAGCTGGTTTAAATAATCCAATATCATATTGTTTTAAATCAGAATTTGAATATTTTTTAAAATATCTCCATAATCTTAATTTTATAATATGATCAATATTTTTTAATAAATTTTCTTTAAATTTATTTATTTCACTTGTATTTAAATATTTTAATTTAAATAATATATCAATTTGATCTTGAACATTAATTAAAAATATTTTAACCAAATGATTAAATAATTTACGTTTATACTTTAAATTAATTTTTGGTAATATTGAATAAATTGGTAAATAATTAAAATGTTTCCAAGAATATAATGTACCAACTATATCATCTTGAATTGAACATAATATAAATTCATTTGATTTTAATACATCTAAAGAATTTAAAGTATTTTTTGGTGGTAATAACATTGAATTCTTTGGTATTGTTGTCATAATTTCTTCCATTAATTGTTTTTTTAAAATTGTAATTTCTTGTTCTAATCTATTAATAATTTGATTATTAAATTGATAATTATTAATATTTTTAATATTTGATACTTGAATAAATTTATTTGGTAAACCAAATTGATTACTTATAAATTTTTGACCTTTTTGATGTAGTTGATCTAAAGAATTATCATTATATATACCATTTTTTTTTTGACCTAATAATTGATTTTCATATAATTCTTTTAAATTTAAAACTTTTTTAGGATCTATATTAATTGTTGGATCATCTTGTTTTAAACTATTTTTTAAATCATTTTTTTTTAAATTAATTATATTATCAAATGTTGGTAAATCTTGAATAAATTCTCTTGGATAAATACCTTCATTAATTTGTCGTATTGGCATTCCAAAGATACTTCGATCAAAACCAACAACATTATAAGAATATTTAAATTTATCACTAATATTTTCATAAACAAGACTATTTGGTTGATAATTTATCAGTTCATGTCTTCTTAATTGTTTTAATTTTGAATTAAGACCTGTTATATATTGTCCTAAAATAATTAAATCATTTTTATAATCAAAATATATATGTTTTAAAAAACTTTCTTTAATTGATTTATCAGTATCTAATTTTGATAATTCATTATAAATTTCTTCAATTTTTTCCATATCTTCAGAATTAAATAAATCTATTGTATCAGGTAAATTTCTTAAAATTTTTTTACGATCTAACCAATGATTTGATTTAAATGACATAAATGGTTCATCACCATCTAAAGCTATTTGAAATTTAAAATCTTGATTTGACATTGTTGATAGACTTTCATAAGTATCATTTAATTGATTAAATTTAACTATAGAATCATCAATATAAGTATCAGCTTCATTACTTTTTTTATTATCACCATCATTATTGTTATTATTATTATTGTTGTCGTCATTATTGTTATTATTATTATCATTATTACTATCATTAATACTACCTTGTTGTAAATTTAAACCCAAATTTTTTAACAATTGTTTAGATTTTTCATCTTTTAATAGTATTGAATTCAGATGAAATAATTTATAATGAAAATGATTATTAGAATATTTTATAGATTTATAAGGTATTTTAAATTTTAGTTTGAACATGATTTCTGTAGTGAATATTTAATAATATACTTGGTGGTGTGGTGTGGGGAGGGGAATAGTGGGAGTTAGTAGTAGGGAATTATAACAAAAAATTCAGATAAATTGAAATTAGCTACAGCAAACTTTAAAAGTAGATTATTGAAGCAATATAAAATATGGTGAAAATGGTAGAAATCAAAAGATTTTAAAAAGTAACAAATTGTAGAAAATTGATTAAAAATATAATTTGATTTCTCTTGATTTTTTATCTACAAAAATTAGACAACCAAATTAAAAAAAATAAGATCACTTTTTTGCTCTCCCAATTAAAAATCAGGACGTGTAAAAACGTAAAAACCTTTTATCGGGAAATTAAATAATTTATTATGTAATACAATCCAATAATGTCTCACGTGCGTAGCACGTGCCACTGCACGTGATATGTGGAAAAATGGTTGAATCCCAAAGCAAAAAAAAAAAATAAAAATACTTCAAGGGTATAAAAAAGGGGGTGGTTAGTTTATTAACAATATATATTATGTGTAATGTGTAATATATAATATGTATGATATATATGATGTATAATATAATTTATCAATTAAGAACAAGAATCTTTTCGTTACTCTGATTAATAAAAATTTGATTGTTGGTTTCAGTTTTTGGAGGTATTTGCTTTTGGGCCGTGGGCTTCTTCTTTCTTGCCTTAGAGTTTACTTTACTTTACTTTATTGGTAATAAATCTGAAACAAATCAAAATCAATTAAAATAATAATAAAAAATTAATTAATTTTTATTTTTCGTTTACGACAAAATTTTGAAAAATATAAAAAAAAAAGTTCGAGTTTTTTTGATATCTTTTATTTTTTTATCCTTACTCTTTTTTTTGTTTTTTTTGGTTTCCAACAATCAATTACTTTCTATTGAATTCATTAATTTATTTAATTTATTTAATTTAGTCAATTATGGACCAAATGGATGTTAATATTGATGATAATGTTGTTGTATCCCCCGATCAACAACAACAATTAAATCAAGAATCTACTACTACTACTACTACTTCTACTACTACTTCTGAATTTAATCAAGAAGAAAATCATCAAGAAGATAATTATCAACAACAAGAACAAGAACAAGAACAAGAACAAGAACAAGAACAAGAAGAAGTTGAAGAAATTGAAAATGTTGATATTGAACCAGAAATTTTAGAAAATGGTGTTGAAGAAAGTTATGGTGTCAATATTAGTGATAATGATAAATTTGATAAAATTGAAAGAGCTGCTAAAGCTTATAACTCATGGATTCATGCTTTTGAAGAAAAATTATCTTCATTATATGAAAATGCTGAAGCTCCTAAAAATTTAGATGTGAAACAATGGCAAATTTATCTTGATATTGGTTTAAATTATTATAAAGATTCTAAAGAATATTTTAAAGGAGAAAAAGATATTGAAGTGTTTAACATTAACCCTTCTGAAGAAATAAGCTATACTGCTAAAATGAATATATTTTCAGATGCTTTTATTGTCTTTTTAAGCAATAAAGGTGAATTAATTGATGCTGTTGCAAAACAATTTAGTGGTCATACTACATTAACTCAAGTTCTTGAATTTTTATCATTAAATGATCGTGTTACTATTAGTTCCGCTATTGAAAAAAAATTGGCAAATTATTGGAGATCTTTTGAAAAAAAAACATCACCATTACAATTATGGAATTTTTTTATTGAAGTAGAAAATAAGAATAACGATGAAATTGATAAATTTTTAAATCGTATTCTTCCTTATGAATTTAAAGTGTTATATAGAACTTTTAAAGGTGTTTGTCATCTTCCAGCTGCTAAAATGTTTTGTCAACAATTAAGTATCCAATTTGCCGATTGGCAAAAGAATCCTCAAACATATATACCACCAACCCTTAATCAAATCAGAAGTAAAATTAAGATCAAACCAGATGACTTTGCTGCTCCATTCATTGCACTTGGTATAAAAGAAAATAGTTCTAACAATCAAACTACTGGTAATGCTGCTGCTACAACTAATGCTACAAATGCTACAAATACTGCAGTTGGTGGGTTTGGTACACCAGTTATTCCTCAAGGTGGTATTAGAATTCCTCCTCCTCCTCCTCCTCCTCCAAAACAATTTCCACAACAACAAGGTCATAATCATGCTCCAGGTCAACGTCGTGGTTCTAATTCTAGTTCAAGATCTAATAGACTGCTGGCTTTATTACCATCAGCAAATACATCAAAAAAAAGAAAAGCAACTAGCAGCACTAATAATATTCCAGTAGCGAAAAAAGCTACTGGTAATAGTAGAAACAGAGATGATGGTTATGATCCCACAAACGTCACAGGAGCTAGAGTTGCATATAAAGTTGAAAATAAACAACCTCAAGTCAATCCAGAACGTCAATCTAATATAAATCCTGAATCTAGTAAATTTATTGCTGATCTTCTTGGTCCTAATGCCGGAGCAAATAATGACAGAAGAGGTGGTAATGTTGATTCATACAGTAGTAGTAGAGATGATAGAAGAGGTGGTGTTGATTCATATAGTACTAATGACAGAAGAGGTGGTGTTGATTCATACAGTAGTAGTAGAGATGATAGAAGAGGTGGCGGTGGAAGAGACGATAGAAGAAGTGGTGGTGGTAGAGATGACAGACGTGGTGGTGGTGGTGGTAGAGATGACAGAAGAAGTAGTGGTGGTGGTGGCAGAGGTGGTTCTGGTAGAGGTAGTAGTTCAAGTAGAGGTGGTGGCAGAGGTGGTGGCAGAGGTGGTCCAAGGGGTGGTGGCAGAGGTGCTTCAAGAGGTGGTTCCTCTAGACCATCAGGACCTAGCCGTAGATGATTAGAAATAATGAAAGAACAAAATAGAAGAGCTATATGTTTTTTTGATAGCTTGATTGTTTATTTATTTCCATAGCTTTGCTAATTTTAAATTAATTTATTTTCTAAATAAATTACAAAAGAGAAGAAAAAGAAAAAGGAAGAGTGGTGTTATTTTAAATTTATTTTATATGTTTACTTGCAATCTAGATTTGGTAGAAAGAATTAAAAGATCAAATATCTGAAAATTTTTTCGAATGAAATCATATTAAGAGCAAGAAATTTTTAAAATAGATTCAATTAATTTACTAATATATATGAATTTATAAATATATTTATGTTTTTTAACTAAATAACTAAACCAAAATATGTCCATGACCCTCGGTATTGTCATATAACTGTTTTAATTAATATTAAAATTAAGCGTATAGAAAAATTTACAAATACCAAATTCAACAAACAAAAAATGAAACACTAATAAACCTATAAAAGATGAAACTGATAACAATTTAATTATTTGGTTAATTTTCGAATACTCATTGGGTTTAATTTAATTTAATTGAATAATATAAGATCTTATTACCATTCAATTTTTTTTTCAGTATTAATGTCTTTTTTTTTTTTTTTTTTTTTTTTTTTTGGTAAAACCCCGGATTCTGTTGCAAACTAATTATCTGAATTTTTATTAAACTTGTTATAAAGAGTATATATATTATACTAGGTTGTGTTATTAGTTTAAACATATTTCTTTTGGAAGATGTTTTTGCTCAACTTAAACAATATTCTGTTTTATAAATCGTAATTCTTAATAGAATAGCTACTAACTTAACTGTGACTGATTTTAATAATATAAGAGATGAAATCTTCAAGGAACTTTTATTTATTAGATCTATATTTTAAGAATTTGAATGTTTTCATAAATACAATTCATATATAAATATATAAAAACTAAATTGAATCTAATACAATTTTTCTACCTAAAGTTAATAATTTTAATCTTGATACAAAATCATCTCTTTCTAAATAAGCACCACATAATCTTCTTTTACCAGTAAATTCACTTCTCAGATGGAAAACTCTCCAATTATCAAAAATTAAACATTGACCAGGTTTTAATTGATACCAAAATTCATTTTTTGGATCACTTATAATATTACACCAATTTTTTAAAGCTTCATAAAATTTAATTACATCATTTGGATCATCCCAATAATCCATAGTTGATCTATCACTTTGATTCCAACGTACTTGAATTAATTCATTAAATTTATTTAATTTAAATATTGGTTGAGGTATATCAGGTTGTATACAAACTTTTTCTTCACCAGCTGAATGAGCAGGTATTTCAATTTTTGATAAAATTTTAAAACTTTCAGGATAATTTAATTTTAAAATTTCTGCACATTTAAATGCATCAACTAATGATGTTGTACCACCTTTACCATCATGATATAATAAATGAAATAATTGTAAACCAGGAGAATTTGACCAATATGTACCATCTGTATGTGAACTAATATCAAAATTTGTATATGCTGTATCATTTTTTGATAAATCTGATGTAAAATCCCAAAATCCTCCATAATGTGTAGGTCTAATATAATTTAATTTTTCACATAATTTTTCTGTATCTTCTGGTGTTATTGGTACATTATCAATTAAACAAAAACCATATTTCCAAATTTTTAATGACCAATCTTTTATAATATCTTCTTCTTCTTCTTCATTATTTGAAGAATTCATAATTTCATCATAATTTACATGAGGTAAATTATTTTCAATATCTTTAACTTGCCAAAATTCACGTTTTAATAAATTTTTAGAATCTTTTAATTTTTCATTAATTGGAATTAATCTTGGATTATAAGAATGAATAAATAACCAATTAAAATCATATTTACTTTCATGATGTGGTAAAGAATCTAAATTATCCCATTGAATAATAATTTCATTATTTTGATTATTTATTTCAATTTTTATTGGTTTAATATTTAAATTTAGAATTGATGAATTTAATAATCTTTGTTTTGTTAATTCATAATAACATTCTGAACAATGACAATTATCACGTAACCAAATATTATGATATTTAGATACTTTATTATCTGACCATTTTAATTCAATTGAATCATTATTTAATGGTGTAGCTGATACAACAATTGACATTCTTTTTAATCTTTAAAATGGAAGAAAAACAAACTATAAAAAAAACACTGCAAAATTTTAAGCGGAGGTTTGAAAATTGTGGACGAGGTAGAAGTGAAATTTAGTGCAAGCGGGTGATAAATCAATGCGTCGATGTTTTTTGTTTTTCTTATGTCCGGACACCCCCGCAAAATGATTTCAATTGATCTAGTAATCTAAACCCTTAATAAATAGTTGCAAATTTTTAACAAATAATCTAGGAGATTTATTTAAAAAAATTTCTAAATATATTTAAATTTCTAAATAAAAAAAAAAAAAACATCACTATCATGAATTTATGCATTTATTCATTTATTCATTTATTACCATAAGCTTTACTAACATAATGACTATAAGACAAATAATATCTTGAGTTCTATAATTATATTAATAAGAGAAATATTCTATTAAAATATCTTCTGTACCTTTTGTATTTCTAGCTTGAACATCTAATGACGTACCTGAGCAATGAAATGTAAATGTCATTGCATTACCAGAATCACTATTATTATTCATAGATTTCCTAGGATGATCTTTTGGAGCTAGTTATGGATGCCACCATAAGAAATATCACCTGAATTAATTGCATTTTCAATAACTATTACAAATAGCTTCTCTAGCTGTATTGACTAAATAAGCACCTTTTTTTTAATAAATTTTCCAATACCTAATTGTATTCTGTTGCTCCTAATAATCTTGGACAAAATTCTTCCAAAAATAATTTTCAATATTTTGACCAAAATTTCATTAGCTATTTGAGAAAAAATAGATAATATAGACTTATTATTTCAAAAGAATTTAACATAAAGTTGCAAAAACGATTGATTTTTATTGTGCTTGTATGTACATTGGGATTTTCAAAACATTAATTACCTCTTTAGCAAGTGCCGACAAATTTTCCATCATTAGAAAAATTCCCCAGATATATAAAAAAAAATTACATCAAACAATAATTAAATCAACAACATCAAATCAAATCATATCATGTCATATAAATCCTCAATCAATAAAATAGATCAAAAAATTTAGGTCAATTTCAAGATTGGTTACGTTCAAAATTTGATAAAATTAGAAAAATTCCATTCTTTTTAAGATGACGTTAATTTGCATTAATTGTCGGTATTGCTTATCAAGCAGCAAGATTTAGAGTTTTAAGATTAATGGATAAAGGTATTCAACAAGTTCAAAGTTAAGCTTTAACATCAGTTCAAATGTATGGTTATATGAATAATACATCATTATTACCAGATAAACTGGTACCAAGTTTAGCAGCAGGTTTACCACATTTTAGTAATGAATATATGAGATGTTGGGGTAGAGATGCTTTTATTTCTTTTGTTAATTGTACCAAGTAGATTTGGGATGTAAAATTACATATTTTAGGATTTGCTAAACCTTCAAAATATGGTATAATACAAACTTTAGAAATTCAAGATATAATACAAAAGATGCTGTATGGTTTTTCTTACAAGCTATTCAAGAATATGTTACTGTGCCAAATGGTATTGAAATTTTAGATGAAAAAGTTGAAAAACGATTTCCATTAAATGATGAATATATTCAATATGATGATTCAAAAGCTTTTTTTTTATGAAAGTTCTATGAGAGAAATTATGTATTAAATTTTCCAACGTCATACAAAAGGGATTAAATATCGTGAAGCAAATGCTGGATCAAATTTAGATTCACAAATGAAAGATAAAGGTTTTGATGTTGGAATTAATATTGATTAGGAAACTGGTTTATCTCATGTTGGTAATCAATTTAATTGTGGTACATGGATGGATAAAATGGGAGGAAGTGAAAGAGCTCATAATAGAGGTTTACCAGGTACACCATGTGATGGGACACCGACAAGGATTAACGAAAAGTGGATTAATATGAATATAAATTACATGAAGAAGGTAAATTTAATTGTACGGAACTTGAAAAATTATGATGGTAAAAAAATTTCATTTAAAGATTGGGAAAAATTAATTCAAGAAAATTTTTAAAAATGTTATTACACACCAGAAGCTTCTTCAGAAGATTCTAAATATAATATTGATCCAAAAATAATTAATGGAAGAGGTATTTATAAAGATGTATGTAAAACTGGTAAACTATTTGAAGATTATCAATTATTATTTTTACACAATTAGATAGAGAATAATAATAATCATGAACCACCAAATATATTTCAAAAAGTTTATGATGAACAATTACATAGGAATGATGAAGATGATGAACAAGAAGAATATGAAGATGATGAACAAGAAGAATATGGAGATAATAATACACAGCAACAATTTATACAACAACAAGAAGAGGAAAATAATATTCATAATAATATGCTACCTAATAATAATAATCCATTAATAGATACACCTAATAGTAATTCATCTGAACATTTTAATTCAAATTCATTAGATCCAGTAGATGATTATAATTCTACAAATATTGATAATTTATTAGGTAGTATTTAATGGTTTGATCAATGGATGGATTTTAATTATGATTTTCCAAGTTAAGTTAAATATATTATAAGAATTTATAAGGGTTATAAACTTTATTAAAATGAATCGATTATATATGTTGTTAAATTATCATGATCAATTAAATTTTTTTGCACCAAGAGAAAGAAAGAGAATTTAATAAATAATAATAATATATATTGCAAATTAAAAATATTTAGTTAATATTAATTTAATTTTAATTTTTTTAAGAAAATTAACACCATTTATAACTTTTTAATATATTCATAACAATAAGACCAATCATATAAATTTAATATTTTTAAAAAAAGTTCAAGCAAGGCAAGTCGCACATAGGAGGCGCCATTGCCTGCTCTATTGGTTTCAAAAATTTTGTCTAGTTTCAGTTACTAATGATGGTCTTGTAATTTTAGTAAATAAATATTATGAATTTCATTTTTGTCCAGTTTTGGTTACTAATGATGGTCCTGTAATTTCAGTAAATAAATATTATAAATTTTATTTTTTTCCAGTTTTAGTTAATAATGATGGTCCTGTAATTTCAGTAAATAAATATTATAAATTTCATTTTTTTCCAGTTTTAGTTACTAATGATGGTCCTGTAATTTCAGTAAATAAATATTATAAATTTTAAGATTGTCGCACATTGATGCAGGCGCCGTATCTTCTAATTTAACAAATTTTATGAAAGTATTACTAGTAAAAACTGGATGATAATGGTGGTTTGAAATGAATAAATTAATTTTGAAATAATGACTTAACTTGGAAATTAAATTAATACTAAATCAAATAATGAGGAATATAGTAATTGTTTTGGAGTTTCTTTTAATTGTAAATTGATTTGGTTATTATTAACTATTATACTTAATTGTTCGTTATTTTCAGTTATTGAATTAATGTCTAATATTTTAAAAGTATATTTTAATGTCAATTGATATTTTCTTTTAAATATATTTCTTTTTTCTTGAAATAAGAAAATTTTTTCTTCAAACAAGATTAATTGCAATTTAGATCCGTTAAGATCAACAACTTCATGAAATAATAAATCACCTTGATCTCCTAAATCAATGTTAACTCTACTTTTAGTTTCTTCTAAAAATGTTTGATTTTCTTGGTTTCTTTCAACTTGAGTTAAAGATTTAATAAGCTGTTGTAACATGGTTTTAGCAATTAATAAGTAATCAAAAGAATTCGACTTTTTATCATGCCAATTTGTAATTAATTCTTCCAAAAATGATTCATATTGTAATAATCTTTTTGTAGGTTTAAGTAATAATGATTCTAATTGTAATCCAGGATGTAATAAATCTGAAGAATTTTTAAGATCTTTTTTCTTTTCTTTTCTTAAATCATTACCTTTTACATGATTAACATACCACATTTTATAAATATCTAATTCTTTTATACCTTTGATAAATTCTAATCCAATTCTTTGACTAATGTTGTCAAATT
>JAKTXL010000111.1:0-47862 GCA_030582535.1 Insectozyma bohioensis | reverse complement strand
ATTTCTATATAAATATATATATATTATTATTCTCTAATTAATTTAAAAATTTTTCCCAAACATGATTAGTATGATTAAAACCTTTTGTTTCTGGGATATAAAACCAAAATAAAATTGAATAAATTAAACAATTTATAAAAAATATAAAAAAAACATAACCACCCCAAGATTCAATAAATATTGGAAATAATAAAGCAATTAACATATTTGAAGACCAATTAAATATAGTACCTAAACTTTGACCAATATTAACAACTTCATGATTTGTAAATTCAGAAATCATTAAAAATGGTATTGGACCTAAACCTAATGCAAAACCAATTATAAATCCAATACATGATGTAATAACCAAAATATCATATTTATTTGGTATACCAATAGCTAAATTAATTGAACAAATACAACATATTATAATACTTATCATTAATAAAGGTTTTCTACCTAATTTATCAATTAATGGTGCAACAATAATTGAAGAAATTACATTTATACCAGTTATTAAACATGATAAAATTAAAACTAAATTCCCACCACCAGATTTATAATTATTAAATAAATCATTTAAAATTTTAACTCCATAATAAGTTATTGCATTAACTCCTGATAATTGTTGACCTGTCATAATTAATATAATTGCAATTAATTGATAACGATATTTTGAATCAAATAAAAAATCTAATGTAGTTATTGGAGATTCAATATCAATACTACTTGAATCACTTGAATTATTAGATAATAAAGAACTTGATTCATCAATTGTATTATTGTTATTATTATTATTATTATTATGTTGTTTCCAATGTTGAATTTCATAAAATATAGTTGAATGATCAGTACGTAATTCTTCTAAAATATGAATTGCTTCATTAGTTTTATTTTCATGAATAATTAACCATTTTGGAGATTCAGGTATTGAAAATAATCCAATAAATTGGATTAAACCAATTAAACCAGCAATAATAAATAATATTCTCCATTGTTGATCATTTGAAAAATATAATGATAAAATTTGTGTCATAAATATACCTAAAGAAACAGCAAATTGTAATAATGAACCTAATAAACCTTTATGATTATTTGGTGATAATTCATTAATTAATATAGGTGAAATAATTAATGATGAACCAGCTCCAAATCCTGTTAAAAATCTACCTAAATTAAATTGCCAAAATTTATTACTTAAACTCATTATAATTGATCCAAATAAATAAAATAAACTTGATATAATACAAATTTTTTTTCTACCATAAATTTTTGTTATAGAAGTTTTAAAACCTAATAAAATTGATGCAATTAATCCACCAATTGTAAAAAATGATGTAATTAATCCAATACCTGTTTCATTCATATATATACATTGTTTATAACCAAATTTATACCATATTGTATCTTTATAATTTGGTAATGGACCTGGTTTATGGAAATTACATGATAGTATATCGGATGGTGCATTTAATTCTGCTAAATGATAACCAAATTGTAATGCACTTAAACATATAAAAAATATTGACCATGCTAATTTAAACGTTATTTGATGACGTTTTTCTAAAAAATTATGTATTGAAGTAGGTCCATGCATAGTTGATGGGGAACTATTTTTTGTTTTTATACTTTTTGCTTTTTATTTATAGTTGATTTTTTGTAGATCTTGATTGAAAATTTTTTTGGCTGTTTTTTTTCTTTGCTGTCTCTGTTGATTTCCACTTTGATTTTGTGTTATACATCACTTGACATAGATAAGCAGAACAAAACAAGTAGAAAGAGTTAAAATAAAATAAAATAAAGTGAAATAAAATGAAATAAAATGAAATTGTAAAAGATATTAGAAAAAACCACTATTATACCCCAGATAAAATAACAACATAGCAACCCATCTATCTATTGTTAAAAAGTAAAACATATAACAATGCATGCTGCAAAAAAAAAAAAATCTAAAAAAAAAAATCTCGGCCAAGTGCGTTTTAAAAAGTTAAATTTATATTTATTCCATGGGAAACCGGAACCAGTCCAGATATCTTAATTACATTACATCATATATATTTATAATCATCAGGATCAACCATCGCATTAATTGAAATACATTTATCAATAAATGATTCATTAACTAAATATGGAATTTTATTTTTAAATTTTCCATTGTCATCAATAACTAAATTTTCATTAATACTTGAATAAATATAATCAATTTTTTGTTTAATTTTATTTTTTTTATCTAAATTATCTGGTACTACAATATATCCACAATTTATAAAATCATTTGTTATTTCTCCATTAAATCTTTCAATTCTTTCTTTTAATATATTTGATTCACCAATTATATAAAATTTAATATTTTGAAATAAATATAATAATGGTTTATTTTCTTCCCATTCAAATTTTTCTTTTAAATTATTTAATAAATTTTTTTCAATTGATGGTACAACAATTGAATTTAATGAATTATGAATTGTATATGAATCACCATATATATCAACTTTACCATCACTAAATAAATCCCAATTTTTAGTTTGAAAAATAAAAAATGGTTCCAATTGTATAATTGAACCTCTATTAATACATTCAAATATCCAATTTGGTTTAATTAAATCAATACCTCTATTTAAATATTTATTAGCAACAGGTAATCTTTTTTCAGTAATAACTAATAATTGTTGTTTTGATCTTACATCAACTGAATTAACTATTTTCCCACCATATTTCTTAACTAATCTTTTTAATTCTTCAATAGTTGTAATTTCACCATTTTCATTTTTATCACTCATAATTAAAAATTCAAAATTTTTAAATAATTCTGATTCAATTTTAATTTTCTTTAATGGTTCATGATCTTCAAATGATGTCATATTTAATTCTCTTTTTTTACTTGCAGCATTTTGTGATCTTAAAATATTTATATCATATTGTTCTTTTAATTCTAAATATTCTTGAATTGTAATACATTCATCAATGGATTTATCTTCTCTAATTCTTCTACAATACATATTATGTAAAGTTGTTCCAACAGCATAAGTTTTTTCAGGTCTAACATCAATTGATCTTGCTCTAATTTCTAATACAATTGAATCTTGAGGATTTATCCAATAATATGGAATTTTTGTACCAAATTTTATTAACAGTTGAGGTGGCATTTTTTTTTTAGTTTCAATCCATTTATCATGAGTTAATCTTTCTAATTTATCAAATTCAGAAATTTCAAAACCATTTGAACACATACAAAAACTATAATAACAATTTCCATCTTGTGGATTTCTTAAACCTGTCATATAAGAATTTTTAATACCTGGTATCATACCAATTACAACTAAATCTAAATTTTCACCAAAACTTTCTAAATATTCAGGTTTTAATTTTATCCAATCAGGATTTCTATAACCATTAATAAAATATTTCAGTTGAGTATGTTTTAATAATAATCCTTCACTTCGAGTAGTTATAACTTCTCTTATAGCTTTTTCAATATCATTTTTAGTTTCAGCAATTCTTGTATCATGAATTTCAAATCTATTAGGTACTGGATTAATAATTTGATTTAAAATATTTTTTCTAAAAAATAATGGATATTTAGTTAAATCTTTACCATTTAAATAAACAATATCAAATACAAGATAATATGGATAACTTGTTTGTTGTTCATATTGATTAATTGTTGTAAATTGTCTTACACTTTCTTGTATTGCAGAAGTTTTTAAAGTACCAAAAGGTAATATAGCATTTCTTTTATAATCATAAGCAACCATTTCACCATCTAAAATCAATGAATTTATATTATTTTTAAAAGCATTTTTTAAATATTTAGTTAATGAACCAAATTGGAAACTTTCACCATATAAAAATGAATAATCTTTTAATCTTCTTGAAAAAAATTTAAATTGATTACCATCTTTATGTAATAACATTCTATCACCATCCATTTTTTCTTCAATATAAAATTTATTTTTTAAACCCATTTCATTGAATTTTTTTTCAAATTGAATATCCATATCAATTTTTTGTTGTAATTTTTTAATAACTTTATCATAATTTGAAATTAATTTATTTGCTAATTGAGGTTTAAAAGGATATTTTGGATGTACACCTAATTGTTGATAATCTAATCTTTTATCAGGATCAATTAAACTATGAAAAGTTAATTGTAAATTATTACATATACTATAAATTTGATAACCATCAGGATGCCAACAATTAAAAAAATATTTTTCCATATTTGTTAAAATTGCTTTTTTTAAAATTATATGAATTATCCATCTTATTTCTTCAATTCTCATATTATTAAATAATAATTTTAAAATTTCAATTTGATCTTTTGATTGTTTAGCTAATGTTAATTCATCTAATTTTTTATTTATTTGAGGTATAGTATATTCAATAGTTTTATCAATATCACGTCTATTTGCAATAATTCTTGAACTTTGTAAAGGTAAATCTCTAATTTTTTTTTCATCAATACTAAAACGTTTTGAAACTTGATAAGTTTTATTCCAATCAATTAACATTTTATAATCTTCTGATTCTTTTGGAATTTTATAAATTTTAATAATCAATCTTGCTAATGCAACTTCTTTAATAAAGAATAATCGACGTGCCTTTTCAGGAAATATTAATCTTGTAGTTTCATAAATATCTTTACCTATATGAATTCTAAAATCATCAATATAATTATTTATAATTTTTGCTTTTGCTTCAGTAATAGTTTTACAATCAATTGGTAAAGTTTCTTTTCGTACTGCAACTAGTTTATCAAAAAGATCATTTGTTAAAGTTGTAAATGTAGGATCTTGAACATTGGGAGGAGGAGGTTTAACTTCATCAAGGAAATATGTCATGTATTAATTGATGTGGTGGATAGTTTGAGGTGTGAGATACATAATTTTTTTTTTTTTTTTTCTTCTTTGTAGTGAAATGCGGGTTGCCATACCAAGCTTCCATAAAGGTCATGATGATGATGTATTGTTTGAATTTTTCTTAATTGGTGGAGTTTCAAATATGTTACAAGAAAATTAGTGATTAAAACGGAGTGATTGGTAAAGATATAACCAATTTTGACAAGTTATTTAATGTTTTTGATACGTAATAGGGAAACTCGGAGAATGAGTGGCGGGGTTGCAAATATAATTTGATTGTTATTGTTGAAGATTGAGATTGAGATTTAGAAATTGAATTTGTACCAAGAAAAAGGGTTTCTATCTACTAAATTACAATTAATCCTTGGAAAGTGGCTATTAATAGAAGAAGTTAAATTCAATTGAAAATAGGCGAAGTTAAAGATGAAATTGTTTAAAGATAAACTAAATAGATTGATCGATTCTAGTCTTGGAAATGAAAAAAGTAAAGAGAGTTTTATTTACTTTTTTGCAACATTAAGATAAAAGGGATCTTACGTTTCAGGTCAATTTCAGATGTTACTTTTATTTAAAAACATGGCAAGATATAGAAGAGTTGTGTTTGATTCGAAACAATAGAATCCTAATTTGTATACCGTATTCCCCTGAAATCTTTCTTACACAGATATAGCAAGTTAACTTTTAAACAATGCCCCCATAAAGATCAAAACCCTTCATTAGATATAAAATAATGTCTTGTTTAATTTAAATTATTATTATTATTATTATTACAAAATTTCATAGATCATTGGGGTTCCTAACTAAATATTTGTTTATATTTACCAAATAATGGAAGTGTGATAATAATTTTAGAATAGTATAATTCTTATTATTTACTTTATACAAGATTAGCAAATCTTAGTTTTAGTTTTAATTCTACTCCATATTATTGAAAGACGATCGATTTCTGTAAAAAAGGTATGATGTCACAAACTAGAAAATTTTTTTAGATTCGCTCCGATTTTATTTTATTTTATTTTATTTTTTTTTTTATTTTTCTTTTTTTTTTGCAGTGCTTTTTTTTCTCTCCCACGTTATCAGTTGACAACGCGTCGGTTTAAAGATTGTTAGTAATATGTAAGTTATTTAAAAAAAAGAAAACCTGTAGGTTATTAAATACCTTTTTATTGTATTGTCATTATTGTCATTATTGTGTTGTATTAGTTACATTTTAGTTTCAGGTTTGTTTAGTACATATATATTAAACACATTATAATAGGCAGTGTTTTGATGTAGAATTATCAAACAAGTTTTTTTGTTGAAAAAAAAAAATTAAATGCCTTGGGTTTTTGACTTGTAACATCAGGTGGCAGTGTGATGATTCAGCAAGCAATCAAAACAATTAAGCAACCAACTAAACAAACAAACCAAAAAAATAAAAGAAAGGAATTTTTAAAATGATTTTTAAAATGATTTTGATTTGAGATTTTTTTTATTTTTTTTTTTAATTTCCCTTTTGTAATACTTTTCTTCGGCCGATCAGAAAGGGTATAATTATGAGAATATGTAATTGATTTGATAATTTACTCAAAAGAAATAAACAAAATAAAATAAAATTTACTCAAATAAAATAAAATCATCATAGTCACATTAAAACATTAAAATTTATTAAAATTTCTAATAATAAAATTTTCACTTGGTTACTGACCCTTTTAGTCTCGTATTAAGAGTAAAGTTTTAGTTTTAGGCATTTTGCTTTAATTTACATATCATATCAAACCTTAACTTTAATGATTTTGTTTAGTTATTTAGTTTATCTGAATTACTAGTAGTAAGAAGTTAAAATTATATTATTAAAGTATATACAATTAGTTAATTTGTGTAATTTTAGTTTAAATTTAATATCATAATCATAATCATAATCATAATAATAATATTCACGTAACAATAAAAGGCATCAAATTTTGAAGGTTTAAAATTTAAAATAGTGGATTCTTAATTTACTAATTGTAACATTTCCCAACCACAATCCGTTTATGTAATTTGAAAAATCAAAATTAAAAGAAAAAAAAAATAAAATATTAGAAACTATGGATTCATTATTTTTAACAGCCTCATATCATATAAAGGATGTTCTTGAAATTTCAATAAATTTGTAGTTATAACTGATATGAAATTATATATTACTTCGTTTAGATATTCTTATCTTGGACAATAAGGAGAGTTGTTTGGTGATTGGATGACTTTTGATTACCAATAGAAAAAGAAGACAAGAGAAGACAAGACAAGACAAGACATTAAAAACTAAACGATTTATACTTTATTTCTTTCTTTTTTCTTTTTTTTTTTCATTTCTGGTTCTTTTTTTTTTTTAAATTTAAGTTTTGATACATAACTAAAACATCTTAGATACCTGAAAATTTAGACTAGACCTACAATGGTTACTATTACTATTATTATTATTATTATTTTTATTTTTACTTTAAACGTTGTTGTTTTTGATTGATGATGATATAAATACGTAATCTGAAAAAAAATATAACAAAAATCAAGAAATTAAAAAAATTTTATTTATTTTGTAGTTTCATTTTTAAACGACAAGTTCTATTTCTATTTTATTTCCATATTTTTTCTTATCGAATAGAAACAAATTAAATTGATAAAATAATTGCTACGGAATAATTGAGATTTTAAAAATAAAAATAAAAATAAAATAAGATAAAATAATATTATAAATTATATCTCAAGATTTTAATTTAATTAATAAATTATAATATTATAATATTATAATATTATATGTACACAGCATCCATTCACAGTTCATTAGTTGTATTGTATTGTATTGTAGTATTATATTATATCGGTAACAAAAAGAGATAAAAGAGATAATTAGACAATTTTAAATATAAATTTGGAAATAAAAAGAAAAAGAAAAAGTAGAAGAAAAAAAAAATAAAAAATAAGTTTTCCCTGTCCGGAATATCCACTATTATTTTATTTGTATGAGTTTGTAGCATTTCTAGCTTTGGATTTGTAGCCTTTTTTTTATTTTATTTTATACTTCGTTTTGTAATATATTATATTATATTTTTCATCAGAGATTTTAAAGATTTGGTTAAAAAGAAATTATTAGACAAAAGTATATAAAATATTAATTATATTCCCATATCGTTTTTCTATTTTAATTTTTTTTTTTTATGTTAATTTAAATTTTGAATTTTTCAACTTTTTTTTATCTTTTTATCTTTTTAGGTTTACTTTTTTATATTCCTTTTATATTCCATTTTATCATCAATTTAGATTAGAATAAGTAAGTCAAAGCTTACTTTATAACTACTACTACTACTACTACTACTACTACTACTACTACTACTACTACCACTACCACTACTACTACTACTACTACTACATCTTCATACATTTTGCATTTCATTATTAATACCTATTTATCAAATATTCTTAAATTCCTATAATTATTATAGTTTTTGAGTTTCCATTTTTTAAATAAAATACATCATTTTACTTACATTGTTACTATCATTTTGGGGGGAATAATTAAAGTTGTATTTACAATAATTTAATTTAATTTATTTTTAATTTATTATTAATTTATTTTATTTATTTATTTATTTATTTTCTTTTTCTGTTTTATTGTTAAATTTAAATTTAGAACATCAAATCACAAAAGATTGCAAATTCTTAAAATCAAAAAATTTAGAAAATTCAAACAATCTTAATTTACTTCTTTTTCGGAATTCATTCAACTTTCAACTTTCAACTTTCAATTTTTTGATTTATATATTTAATTAAATCTTTTAAATTTTTTTCAGCCATAGGAAAAAAGCCAAACAGAAAAAGCTAAAGGAAAAAAAAGCAAGTAAGAAATTTTATTGTCTTTTTTTTTTTTTCTATTTCTTATATATATATATTATTACTTTACAAGATGACTTTAAGTAATCTACTTTCACCAAAGAAAATAATACATAAAAAAACTAGAAGTAGTAGTAATAATACTAATCTTGAAAAAACTACTACTAATGATACAGTTCATCAATTTTCTGGTTTACATTTATTAGATGATGATGAAGAAGAAAAGAAAGGAGGTAGTGCTGCCAATAATCCTACTTATCATAATAATATCGCAACACCAAAATATTCTCCTGTTGCCAAAAATCATCCATATGCTAATATACAACTACAACAACAACATCAACATCAACATCAACATCAACAATATTCAAGTTCTCCACCACCTCAATATAGAGTCAGTTCTCCTTTAGCTCAACCACCAACAAGTTATGGAGATGATACATTTGGTGATTCATTAACTTCAAATGTTCAACCACCAATATTAACTCATAGTGATAATAGTACTTCAAGTACAGATTCAAAACCTTCATCAACATTATTACCTAAAATAAATACATCATCATCATTAAATCAAAGTTCTGAATCATCATCTTCATTAAATGATGAAAAAAATTCAAATTATAATGTTATTTCATCACCAGTATCTCCAAAAATACGTAATCTGGTTTTTTCAGATTCAAATAATTCAATTAATAATCATAAACGTACTTTATCAGATCGTGTTAAAGCTACACCATCATCATTTGTTAGACAAAGTAGAATATATTCAAATGATTTTGATGAAGAAAGTAGTACACATTCAGCATCATCTTTAAGTGGTCGATCATTATTATTACAAAATAAAATGCAAATTGAAAATTTATCACCTGAATTTCATCCAATTGTAACTTTATTAAATGCTCAAAAATTAAGAACTTATTCTGTTGGTTCATTTCAAATTCCTGGTTTGATTGGTTCTGAACGTATTTGGATTGAAGTTGATGCAAAATTAACTGGTAATGAATTGGCTATTTGGAGACCTTCAAATGATGAATTTATAATTGATGATGGTAATGATGAATTTAAACCAAAATATATTAATTTAATTGATTGTCTGATTGAAAGTAATCCAAGTACTTTACAAGCTAAATTATATCAAGATTATCAAGATCAATCTGCTATTATTATAAAATTTCATAATTCAAATGAATATAATCAATGGTTATCATCAATTTATTTAAGTAAATTTGAATATTTAAAATTAAATGAAGCTTATACAGCTGTTGTATTATCTTCAAAAGGTTCTAAATTATCTGATATTCATACATTATTGAGTCATAAAAAACGTTTTGATCATTCTGAATGGTGTAATATTAGATTACCAGAAGTTTCATCTAAATGGTTGAAAGTTTTTATGGTTGTATTACCAAGTGATTCAAAACATTTAGGTAGAATTGAAATTTATACAAGTGATAAAAAATTGAATCATAAACATTTAATTGGTTATATACAAAATTTATCAAGTTGTGTAAATGTTTATCCAGAACATTCAAATATGATTGATTTTAATTCTATAATGAATGCTCAAGGTGAAATTTTTATTAATAAAAATTTTGAACATTTATTTCCTCATAGTGAATCTCATGCTTCAACATCAACTTCATTATCATCAACTGATCCAAGAAAATTGATTGCTAAAAATCATGGATCATCAACATCAATTTCAAGATCTGGTTCAATAAATTCATTATCATCAATTAATAATACAGCACAACCACCACCAGCATCATCATCATCACCAAAATCAAGATCAAGATCAGGTTCAGCAAGTTCATTTTTTAATAGTTCTTCAGGACATTCAAGAAATAGATCATTATCACATGGTTCAAAATCTCCACCACGTAAAACTCATCATGAACATAAACGTACAAATTCAGGATTTTTCAAAAAACATGCTGATTCATTTGTTTTAACTAATGCAATTTATATTATGCCAATTGCTCATCCTGGTGTAAGTGCAATTGAAACTATGATTAGAAATTTTATACCAATTATTGATTCATTTAAATTATATGGACGTCCAAAACATTTAAATTCAAATAAATTAGATCCTGATTCAATGTTGTTTGGATTACCTTCATTACCTCATTATCAATATTTATCAGCACAAGTTGCTGAAAATGCTTTTACTGAATTTGTAAATGAATCAGATTATGATTTTATTATTAAAAAAATTCAATCTTTACAAAATATTAAAGAATATAAAGGTTATGGAGATATTGGTAAATTGTATAATAATTTAGATTTAAATTTTGATGAAATTGCTTCTCCAATTTTAGGTTTCCATAATGATGATGATTTACCAAGTTTAGGTGAACCAATTAATTTAGATTCAACTATTCAAAAAAGAGTTGGTTCTCCTTTAAATACTGATGATACAACTCAATTTGGTAAAGCTATGAATATTGTTAGTTAAATAAAAAAAGTTATTTATATTATTATTTTTTTGGGAAGCCTAATTGTTTACTTCAATTTTTTTTTTTTTTTTTGCAATTTTGTTAGTTTGTTGGTTTGCGGTTGTTTTTTTTTTATAGATATCAAATATATAAGTTTTAACATGATTGATTCAAAGGAGTGGTAGATAGATATTATTATAAATTCAATCTCTCTTTTATTTTCTAAGTATTTTGGCGTTTATATGATTAGTAATTGCGGTTGTTAGAAATAATTGTTTATTACAAACTATTAACTATATTGAAGGGATAAGATTTGAAACATAACACCATTTTAAGAAAAAAAAAAGTTAGCCAATAATGATCAAGTGACTTGTTTCCTTTTGATATCATGAGATTATATATTTACTGATTGATAAGATTAAAGAACAAAGATTAAAATAAAAATAAAAACAAAGAAAATATTAAAGAACGTTTATTATATTTCAAACAAGTTTTCTTCTTCCTCTTTTTCTTTTTTTCTTTTTTCATTTCCGATATATGGAGAACTTAAATGTACTGTTAGGTTGCACTTGAACTTGAACTTGCAGATGTCAACAGATAGATAAATTTTATACATAAATTACTAATCGAAACAATAAATAAAATAAATAAAATAAACAACACAAAACACGTTGTATTTTATTTTAATTTTTAATCAAGAAAAATATGACAAAATGAAAAATTTAGATTTAGTTCTTTTTGTAGGGTACTCGTGTGTATTGATGAGATGATGATAATTTTTTAGAGAGACGAGACTTTGTGATGTTTCATCATACGTGTGAAATTAAAATTAAAAAGGTTTTTTTACGCGGACGTGGACGGAGCAAAAATCCAAAGTGCGAGCAAATGGAAGGAAGGAAAGAAGGAAGTGCCCTAACTAACTAACTAACTCATCGTATCGTATCTGGTACCATTTGAATCGCATTGGAATATATGGCAACAACATCCCATCTTTAAAACAACAACTCCTTCAATTTGACATTGAATTTGTCAATTCTCTCACAATCAAAAATCGACCAATTCTAATTTAGTTTTCTTGTTTTTAAATTGATTTACTAATCAAATTATCATTCAATTTCAAGAATTACACTTGAGGAATTAATTTCATGATCAAATACTCATGGTACAGATTAGTAATTGTTTAATCATGTTATAAAACATCACTTTGAAACTTACTTGATTAGGGTAGTTTTAAAACACACGAAACGCGTTAAAATTATTTTCTATTAAAAAGACAAAAAAAATAGCAACGCCAAAATAAAAAAATAAAACACCAAAATAAAATAAACGAGTCTGGGTTCAAAAAAAACTTAAAAATAATAAAATAATAAAACAATTTATTTCAGCAAGCATAATCTAACATAAATGGAAATTAGTAAACAAGTTGATGAAATATTGTAATTTTAATTTTAATATACTTTAAATCACAAAGTATCTAAAACATATAAACTAAACTAAAAACATTCTACTTTCTCTTTTTTTTCAGCTGGTATATAAACCTCAACAAATTCTCTCCATCGAAAATTTTTTATTCTTTTTTTTTTTTTTTTTTTTTTTTTCCATTATCATTCTCAACTACAAACAAGTTTTTTAATAACTTTAACTTTTATATTTAATATGTCAACTGAAACCCCAACTAAAGGATTAACTGGTAAAATTTCAAGCTTAGATATGGAAGGTTCTAAAGGTAAATCATTACATGATAAATTAGCTGCTGAAGCTAAATCAAAAGATGAAGCTCAAAATATTGATAAATTAAAAGGTAGTCAACCTGTTATTAAAGAAAAATCAAAAGAAAAATATGAAGAAGAAGCTGAATTAGCAATTGCTGAACATAAAAAATTTTTACAAAGTCATAAAGTTCATAGACATCATTTAAAATCTTTAGAAAGTGAAGAACCAATTTTAAAAGAAAATAAAAGAAGATATGTTATGTTTCCAATTAAATATCATGAAATTTGGCAATTTTATAAAAAAGCTGAAGCTTCATTTTGGACAGCTGAAGAAATTGATTTAGGTAAAGATTTACTTGATTGGAGAAATAAATTAACTGATAATGAAAGATTTTTTATTAGTAGAATTTTAGCATTTTTTGCTGCATCTGATGGTATTGTTAATGAAAATTTAGTTGAAAATTTTTCAGCAGAAGTTCAAATTCCTGAAGCTAAATCATTTTATGGTTTCCAAATTATGATGGAAAATATTCATAGTGAAACTTATTCATTATTAATTGAATCTTATATTAAAGATCCAAGAGAAGCTGATTTCTTATTTAATGCAATTGATAATATTCCATGTATTAAAAAGAAGGCTGATTGGGCTATTAGATGGATTACTGATGATGAAGCTTTATTTGCTGAAAGATTGGTTGCTTTTGCTGCTGTTGAAGGTGTTTTCTTTAGTGGTTCATTTGCATCTATTTTTTGGTTAAGAAAAAGAGGTTTAATGCCTGGTTTAACTTTTTCAAATGAATTAATTTCAAGAGATGAAGGTTTACATACTGATTTTGCATGTTTATTATTTGCTCATTTACAAAATAGACCATCACCAGAAATTGTTGAAAGAATTATTACTGAAGCTGTTGCAATTGAAAAAGAATTTTTTACTGATGCTTTACCAGTTTCTTTATTAGGTATGAATTGTAAATTAATGTGTCAATATGTTGAATTTGTTGCTGATAGATTATTAGTTTGTTTAGGTAACAAGAAAGTTTATAATGCTACTAATCCATTTGATTTTATGGAAAATATTTCATTAGCTGGTAAAACTAATTTCTTTGAAAAAAGAGTTTCTGATTATCAAAAAGCTGGTGTTATGGCTAAATCTGAAAATAAAGATGCTCATGCATTTAACTTTGATGAAGACTTTTAAAATAATGGGTATGAAAAATTTAATGGTTATTTTGATTTTTTTGATGTGTTTTTTTTAATGGATTATTCTTTTTTGTCTTTTATTGTTTAATTTTTAGTTCCTTAATATTAGTTTGATTTTGTTCCAAAAAAAAAATTTAATATTAGTTTTGTATTGTATAGTTTAATTTAATGTTTTTTGTTATAGAAAATGATAAATGATAAATAATTTCTTCACTTTAAAAAATTTATTTATGAGATCATCACTGAAAAAAAAAAAAAAAAATTAGTTACCAATCATTTAATCAACATACAACAAAATGGGTAAAGGTAAAAATAAGACATCAGAAGATAAACCAAAAAGAATATCAAATGGTCATAAAATCAAACAAAATACGTCGAGAAAAGGACGTCAAGAAACAACACATTCATCAAATTCAATAGAAACAAAATTTCCAATAAAATTAGCAATGTGGGATTTTAATCATTGTGATCCAAAAAGATGTAGTGGGAAAAAATTAGAAAGATTAGGATTAATTAAAAGTTTAAAAATTGGTCAAAGATTCCCAGGTTTAATTATTTCACCAAATGGTAAAGGTATTGTTTGTCCAAATGATAAAAATTTAATTGAAGAAAATGGTGCAGCAGTTGTAGAATGTTCATGGGCAAGATTAGATGAAATACCATTTAATAAAATTGGTTCGAAAAATGAAAGATTATTACCATATTTAGTTGCAGCAAATACTGTAAATTATGGACGTCCATGGAAATTAAATTGTGTTGAAGCTTTAGCTTCATGTTTTGTAATTATTGGTCATTGGGATTTAGCAGAAGATTTATTAAAAAATTTTTCTTGGGGTTTAACATTTTTAAAAATAAATGAAGAATTATTTAAAATTTATCAAAATTGTACTGATTCTGAAAGTATTGAAAAAGCTCAAAATGAATGGTTAGATAAAATTGAACAAGAAAATAAATTAAAAAAGGAAAGACATGATGATGAAGATTTATGGTTAATGGGAAATACAAATAGAAAAGCAGGTGAAGAAGAAGAAGAAGAAGATAGTGAAGAAAGTTATGATGAAGATGAAGAAGAGGAGGACGAAGAAGAAGAAGAAAGTGATGTTGAATATGATAATTTGGGTAATGTTATCCCAAAAAAGAAATATGATTCTTTAGGTTATGAAATATCAGAAGTTAAATATGATGCCTTGGGAAATATAATAGAAGATGATAGTGAAGAATCAGAAGAAGAATCAGAAGAAGAAACAATTTATGATAAGTTGGGTAACGTAATAGAGAAAAATCAACTTGATAAATTAAGTAGTTTAACTATATAATTGCAAATACACATAAATTACGAATATTAATATGGTCTGGCGTTTAGCGTTTAGTTTTTAGTCCGTAGAGCCAAACCAAAAAAAAAAAATAATTTGAGTCGCTTAGTTCTTTAAAAAGTTTATCAATTCGCTTACTTCCTAATTTGGAAATCGGTAACTTTAATTTTTCAAACCTCGATCAGGATTTTTTGATAACTGAATTTCCGCCACAAGAGATTTCTAATCCAATAACCTTCTACAACCACAAAGGGAATTAAACGATTGTATTATTAATCAAATTGATTAAATATTATTTTGGGATTAAAAAAAATTATTTAAAGAAGTACAATTCCTTCATATTTTTTTTATTTTTTCTAATATATGATATAAAAAAATTAATAATGTCAGGTATTCAAATTGCAATTGATAGAGGTGGAACATTTTGTGATGTTATAGCTAAGATTCCAAATCAACCAGATTATGTATTTAAATTATTATCAGTTGATCCTCAAAATTATAAAGATGCACCAACTGAAGGTATAAGAAGAGTATTGGAAAAAGTTTCAAATATAAAAATTCCTAAAGATGAAAAATTAAGTTTAGATTTAATTCAAAGTATTAGAATGGGTACAACAGTTGCAACTAATGCATTATTAGAAAGAAAAGGTGCAAAAGTATTATTAATTACTACAAAAGGTTTTAAAGATGTATTATTAATTGGTAATCAAACAAGACCTCATATATTTGATTTAACTGCTAAAAAATTAAAACATTTATATTCTCAAGTTTTAGAAATTGATGAAAGAATTACAATTGCTGGATTTTCAGAAGGTGGTGGAGATAAATTAAAATTAGATCCAAATATAGATCCAGAATTAAAAGAAAGTTTAACTGGTGATATAATTAGAATTATTAAAAAACCAAATTATGAAAAAATTGAAAATGATTTATTAAATATTTATAATCAAGGTGAAATTAAAACAATTGCTTTATCATTATTACATTCTTATGCATATACTGAACATGAAGCAAATATTGCAAATATAGCTAAAAAAATTGGTTTTGAAGTTTCTGTATCTCATGAATTACAACCAATGTTAGGATTTGTTAATAGAACTTCATCTACTGTTGCAGATGCTTATCTTTCACCAATTATAAATGAATATATTCAAAATTTTGGTGCTGGTTTTAAAGGTGGATTAGATGCTTTTGGTAATAAATTATTATTTATGCAATCAAATGGTGGGTTATGTCCATGGTATAAATTTACTGGATTAAAAGCTATTTTATCTGGTCCTGCTGGTGGTATGGTTGGGTTTGGAGAAACTTGTTATGATTCAATAACTGAAAAAGCTACAATTGGTTTTGATGCTGGTGGTACATCAACTGATGTTTCAAGATATTCTGGTAATTTAGAACATATTTATGAAACTGTAGTTAGTGAAGTTAGTTTACAAACTCCTCAATTAGATATTTCAACAGTTGCTGCTGGTGGAGGATCAATGTTATTTTGGAAAAATGGTATGTTTGTAACAGGTCCAGAATCTGCTGGTTCTGATCCAGGTCCTGCTTGTTATAGAAAAGGTGGTCCATTAACTGTAACTGATGCAAATTTATTTTTAGGTAGATTATTACCTGAATTTTTTCCAAAAATTTTTGGTCCTAAACAAAATGAATCATTAGATTTTGAAATTACTTCAAAAAAATTTATTGAATTAACTGAAATTATTAATAAAGATAAAGAAATTGAAGGTATTAAATTAACTCCTGAAGAAGTTGCTAGTGGATTTTTAAAAGTTGCAGTTGAATCAATGGCTAGACCTATACGTAATTTAACTGAAGCTAAAGGTTTTGAAACTTCTGAACATAATTTAGCTTGTTTTGGTGGATCAGGTGGTCAATTTTCAGTTTCTTTAGCTAAAAATTTAGGTATTAGAAATGTTGCAATTCATAAATATTCTTCATTATTATCAGCATATGGTATTCAATTAGCTGATATAGTAATTGAAAAACAATCACCTGCATCATTTATTTATCAAAAAGAAAATTTTAAATCAATTGATGATAAAATTAAATTATTAATTGATTTAGCTGAAAAAGATTATAAAGATCAAAATTTACAACAATTTAATAAAAAATTTGAAGTATTATTAAATATGAGATATATTGGTTCTGATACTCATTTATTAATTCCAATTAAAAAAAATGAATATAATGCTGATGAAAAATTTATTAAAAGACATAAATCTGAATTTGGTTTTAATTTAGATAGAAAAATTTTAGTTGATGATGTACAAGTTTTATTAATAGTTGAATCTGATGATAAAGAAAAACATAATCCTTATCAAGAATATAAAGAATTAAAATCTATTATTGAAGTAACAAATTTAAATTTTACAAATATTTATTTTGAAAATTTTGGATGGTTAAAATCAAATATTTATCAATTATCTGATTTAAAAATTGGTAATAAAATTCCAAGTCCAGCAATAATTATAGATGATACACAAACTATTTTAGTTGAACCAAATTCATTAGCAATTATATTATCAAATCATATATTAATTGAAGTTGAACATGAAGAAAAACCTAAATTATCAAAATCACAAATTGATCCAATTCAATTATCAGTATTTGGTCATAGATTTATGTCAATTGCTGAACAAATGGGTAGAACTTTACAACAAACTGCAATTTCAACAAATATTAAAGAAAGATTAGATTTTTCATGTGCAATTTTTGATCATAATGGTGATTTAATAGCAAATGCACCTCATATTCCAATTCATTTAGGTTCTATGTCATATGCAGTTAAAGCACAAATTGAAATTTGGAAAGATAAATTAGAACCTGGTGATGTATTAGTTTCAAATCATCCAAAAGCTGGTGGTTCACATTTACCTGATATTACTGTTATTACACCAGTTTTAAATAAGAATAATCAACCTATATTTTGGACTGCATCAAGAGGTCATCATGCAGATATTGGATCAATTGCTGCTGGTTCAATGCCACCTAATTCTAAAACTATTTATGATGAAGGTGCTGCAATTGTTACTCATAAATTATGTTCAAAAGGTATATTTGATGAAGCAGGAGTAATTAGATTATTATATGATGAACCTTCAAAATATCCAGGTGGTTCAGGTAGTAGAGCATTAAGTGATAATATATCAGATTTAAAAGCTCAAGTTGCTGCAAATTATAAAGGTATTGTATTATTAAATAAATTAGTTGAAGAATTTTCATATGATGTAATTAATTTATATATGGGAGGTATTCAATCAACAGCAGAAATTGCTGTAAGAAATTTATTAAAATTAGCTTATGAAAAATTTGGTGGTGATAAATTAAGTGGAATTGATTATTTAGATGATGGAACAGCAATTGCATTAACAGTTACTATAAATCCAGAAAATGGTTCAGCATTATTTGATTTTAGTGAATCTGGTGATGAAATTTATGGGAATTTAAATGCTCCTACAGCAATTTTATATTCTGCTGTATTATATGTATTAAGATGTTTAATTTCAACTGATATACCATTAAATAATGGATGTTTAAGACCAATTTCATTTAAAACTAGAGAAGGATCAATTGTTAATCCATCTTATGATGCAGCGGTAGTTGGAGGAAATGTTGAAACTACTCAAAGAATTGTTGATGTAATGTTAAAAACTTTTGAAGCAGCAGCTGGTTCACAAGGTACATGTAATAATTTTACATTTGGTATAACAGATAAAGAAAATGGTATTTCATTTGGTTATTATGAAACCATATGTGGTGGTTCAGGTGCAGGTCCAACATGGAATGGACAATCTGTTGTTCAATGTCATACTACAAATACAAGAATTACAGATACTGAATTATTTGAAAAAAGATATCCAGTATTAATTCATGAATATTCAGTTAGAGAAAATTCAGGAGGTGAAGGGAAATTTAAAGGTGGTAATGGTGTTATTAGAAGTATTGAATTTTTATATCCATTAGAAGTTTCATGTTTAATGGAAAGAAGATCATTAGCACCTTATGGATTATTAGGTGGAGAAGATGGTAAAAGAGGTATTAATTATTGGTATAAAAAATTAGATGATGGGAAATATAGTAAAAAATCATTAGGTGGTAAATGTACAGTTAAAGTTTCAAAAGGTGATAAAATTATAATTATGACACCAGGTGGTGGTGGATTTGGTGAAAAAGATAAGAATGATGATTCAAAAATTAATTATCCAATTAAAAGTACAACACCAAGTTTATTAACTGGAAGTGTAGGTAATAGAACAATTATTCAAGAAACTAATTAGTATAGAAGAGTGAATATAAATAATTTATGAATTTTTAGTGTTGGATCTCTAACTAAACTTTAGTTCTAATCTATTTAGTAAAAAGCGCTAAAAAAAAAAATAAAAGTGGATCCACAGTTTAAAAAGTTTGGGGGACCCCAATAACAATAAAATTGAAAAATTAATAAGCAAACAAATAATTCTTTTTCTTTTCAAGATACAAGTAATGTTTTCAATAATTAGGAGGAGATCATTACAATTTAGTAGAAATAAGATAAGATTTAATTCTTCATCAACTATAAAACCAAAATCATCAAGTAATTATGTATACTACACGGCATTATCATTAGCATTTACTGGAATTGGATATTATATTGGAACTACATTTAAATCGGAACCAATTAAAAGATCAACATCACCATTATCAACATTAACAACTCCCGAATATGCAAATGAAAAACAATTTAAAGAAGGTTTAGATAAAATTATAGAAATTGTTGGAAAAGAAAATATATCATATGATAAAGATGTTTTATTATCACATAATGATTCATTTTATTCAACACATCATCCACCAAAACCAGATATTCAAAAACCAACAATTGCAATTTTTCCAAATTCAACAGAACAAGTATCAAAAATTTTAAAAATTGTAAATGAATTTAAAATTCCAATAGTTGCAAATTCTGGTTTAACATCTTTAGAAGGACAAAATATTCATACAAGAGGTCCATATAGTATATCATTATCATTTTCAAATATGAATAATATAATTGAATTTAATCCTGATGATTTAGATATTGTTGTTCAACCAGGTGTTGGATGGCAAGAATTAGATGATTTTTTAAAAAATGATCCAAAAGGGAAAAATTTATTATTTGGTCCAGATCCTGGTATTGGTGCAAATATAGGTGGAATGTGTGGTACAAGTGCTTCTGGTACAAATGCTTATAAATATGGTACTATGAAAGAAAATGTTGTTAATTTAACTGTTGTATTAGCTGATGGAACAATTATTAAAACAAGACAAAGACCAAGAAAATCAGCTGCTGGTTATGATTTAACAAGATTATTTATTGGTACTGAAGGTACTTTAGGTATAATTACTGAAATTACTATTAAATTACATGTTAAACCAAAATTTGAATTTGTTTCAATTGCTGCTTTTCCAAGTATTAAAGATGCTTCAATTGTTGCACAAACTATTATTGAAAAAGGTATTCAACCAAATGCAATGGAAATTTTAAATGATACAATGATGTCATTTGTTAATGAAACAACTGAAAATAATAAAAAAAAAAATTTAGAAGTTCCAACATTATTTTTTAAATTAGGTGGTCCAACAATTGATAATATTAAAGATCAAGTTAATTTAATTAAAGAAATTTCTAAAAATAATAATTTAATTGAATTTAAAACTTCAACAACTGATGAAGAAAATACTGAATTATGGTATGCTAGAAGAAATGGATTATGGTCAACATTTCAATATGGATCAAAAATTTTAAAAGATCCAAATGATGTTCAAGTTTGGACAACTGATGTTGCTGTACCAATATCAAAATTATCAAATGTTATATCTGAAATTAATCAAGATTTAATAGATGATGGATTTGATAAGAAATTTTCTGTAATGGGTCATATTGGTGATGGAAATTGTCATTTTTTAATATTATATAATTCATCAGATTATGAAAAAGTTGGAAAAATTGTTGATCAAATGGTTTATAGAGCTTTAAAATATGAAGGTACATGTACTGGAGAACATGGTGTTGGTATTGGTAAAAGAAAATATTTACCTATTGAATTGGGTGAAACTTCATTAGATTTAATGAGACATATTAAATTAAGTTTAGATCCAAATAGAATTTTAAATCCTGATAAAATTTTTAAAATTGATCCATTTGATGATTTAGATGAACAATTAAATACTGGTCATTTATTAGAACAACATCAATGTATGCATAATCATTAGATAAAATATATAGAGAATATATAAAAAGTTAGACAACCAATATTAAAATCAAAACGCACTGCAGAAAAAAAAAAAAAAAAAAAAAAAAATATGAGTATCATTTCTTTATGTCTAGACAACAATGGTTTAAAGGTCCAGTATGTGGGACAGATAATTGTCGAAGTCGATTATTTCGAAGTCAAGATGGTCTTACGATATGTCAATTTGGTCATGTATTAGATGGAGCATTAGAAATAAATGATGATGATTTAGATAATCCATCAGTTCAAACTAAAAGATTAAATATAGTTACAGTTGATGAAAGAGGACATTTTTTAAAAAGATCAAAGAATAAACAATTAAAATTAAATAAAAATGAAAAATTAACTGGTAAAGAATTAAAAAATTTATTTTTTAAATTATTACAAATTTTATTACGTAAAGAAATTAAATTTTTTATAAAATTATTCTTTAATGATTCAATGGAAAATGATTTAACTTTATTAGTTAAAAATAATTGGATTAAAATTATATCACCTTTAATTGATGATGATGAAAATAATGAAACTTTAGATATTTTAGATTTAATTTTAATTATTTATATATCTTCTTTACAATTACAAAGTTATCCCATATATATAAATGATTTAATTGAAAATATAACAACTAATGAAATTCCTTATATTAGAACATTACATTTATTACCTAAAGAAAGTTTAGATAAATTACCTATAAATATTCATAATAGATTACAACCTTATTCATTACCTTTAAATAATAATTTATATATAAAATTACAAAAATTAACTAATAAATTATTACCACCAAAATTTGAAATTTCAATAAGTTATTATTTTATTTATATATTTAGAATTTATTCAGAAAAATTTATATTACCAAATTCAATTAATTTATTTATTTATACATTTAATTTATTAAATAAATTAAATTTAAAAAATTTTGAAATTTCTTCTTTAGAAAATAAATTGAAATATTTATTAAATTATCCAGAAATTTATTTATCATCAATTATGATATTTATAATTAAATTAATATTTTATTTAAATAAAAATGAATATCTGATTAAAAATTATTTAAATCAATTAAATAAATATGAATTAAATAATGAAATGACAAATATAAATAATAATGATGAAGTTATAAATTGGTCAAATGATAAAATTGATAAATATTGTGATTGGATATATGATCAATTTATACCAAAAAAGAATAAATTAAATGAACAAGAAAAAGATTCTTTATCAACTATGGAAAAAAGATTATTTCAAATATTTAATTTAGATAAAGATAAGGAAAAAAGAAAAGAAGGTAATAGTAGTAATTTACAAAGTCAATCTCAATCTATGAATTTAGAAAATGATAATAATGAATTATTAAAAACATTAATAAATATAACATTAGATGAAGATACAAATGATGATAAATTATATTATAAACAATTGAATGATAAATTATTTAATAAAATGTCTGATTTATTAGGTATTAATAAAGAAGATTTAATTAAAAGTTATGATTTAGTAACTAAAGAAATTAAAAAATGTTACAAATAATGATTAAGGTTAAAGACGTTAATATCCGGTAAATCAAAAAAAAAAAAAAAAATAAAATCCATAAATAAATATATAAATAAACAAAAAGATTTACGTTCGGATTTTAGATCTTTGATATATATAAACTACTTGGAAGAAAAAGAAAAAGAAACGATAAAACAATATAACTGATGAAGGTTATAGAGGCTTTTTGTATGTTTTTGAAAAATAATCTAAGATTTTTTATGGGGTTAAGTTAAGTTTAAATTGGGTTAAATTTATAGATGAAAACAATGTAATATATATTTTAATGAATAATGATAGATATTAGGAAACTATACTCTAATTAAGTAAATAACTATTAGAGTAAAATAGAAGGCATAACTATGTTAAAACATTAGATATGAACCTATTGAAATCTTTTATAAATTAGATATTGTATTAGTAATATGATGTTTAAAATACGATTGAAAAAGTTCAATATTTGAAAACAACTCCGCGTTTTGAATAATTATAGAAAATAAAAATATGTCATTTGATTTCCTAAAAAAAATAATTTTAATTTTAATTTTAATTTCTATTGTTTTATAAATTTATCGTTTACTTTATACTTTCATCTCCACTTATTATAATATTATAACAATTGATCATAATATAATAAGCTTTATAAGTTTAAGTTTAATATTGTTTAATATTCTTAGTATTGTTAAAATTATTGGTTATAATAATTTCTACTTGAATTTCGGAGTTGTTGAGTTTGCTTGTAAAATTCTTGATTTATTTAATTTTAATTTTAATTTAAATTTAAACGTTGGGTTTCCATTCCATCGTTGTAATTATTATTTGTTTATTGTGTTGTAATGATGTTCTTAAGTCCAGGGCCAGGGAGAGGGGAGAGAACCCAGCCAAAAAAATAAAATATTGAAGCGACAGCAATACAAAAAAATACAAAAAAATACAAAAACAAAATCAATTTGCGTTCTGATCTTAAATCCCATTGGAGTGTAGTGTCGGTGTCGGTTTCGGGCCACACAGAACACAAAATTAAATTTTAAATTTAATTTTAAATTTAAATTTGAACACCTTAACTTTAACTTTAACTGTAACTTTAATGCCATCTGCCATCCATCCCATCATCCCTCTATCTTCTATATTTCTTGTTTTTAGTTCTAAGACCCAACTAAACTAAAAAAACAAAACATACTATTTAACCCACAAACTAACAATATAATTATTATTATTATTATAATTTAGTTGAAAAAGGGGAAATTGCAAAATAGAAAATAAAAAATAAAAAATAAAAAATAAAGGAATAAAAAATAAAATAAACAATCATTCAAGATGTATAGAAAGTTAAGTTCTTAAAAAAGTGGAGTTAAGAACACTTCTTACACTTCTTACACTTCTTTAAGTATTGTTAATTATTATTAATTAGAAGAGATAACCATTAAAGACACAAATAACATAAATTAATGATGGAGTTATGAAACGTGTTATTCTCAATTATTTCTTATTATTAATATTATTTATTTTTTTGTGTGTGATTATATCACTATACATTATATAATATAATATAATATATGTAATATGTAATACTACTCTAAGACTCAATTCACATAACTCTTACATATTAAATATTTAAATATTTTTATCACATACCCCACATGAAAATTTTGAATTTCTCCCAATTCCCTATAAATATCAAACAAATTTCCCTTATTTTACAAATCTCTCTTTTTTCTTTTTTACTTCTTCTTCTTTTAGAATTAATTGATTTAATTTTTATATTTATATTTATATTTATTTTTCACAATGCCAAGTTCTGATTTACCTTTACAAGTTAAAATTACTTTACCAACCGGTAAAACTTATGAACAACCAACTGGTTTATTCATCAATAATGAATTTGTTTATCCAAAACAAAAGAAAACTTTCCCTGTTGTTTCCCCATCAACCGAAGAAGTTATTACTGAAGTTTATGAAGCTTTAGCTGAAGATGTTGAAACTGCTGTTCAAGCTGCTGAAGCTGCTTATGAAACTAATTGGACTTGGGGTCCACCAGAAGTTAGAGCTAAAGTTTTATATAAATTATCTGAATTAATTGAAGAAAATGCTGAATTATTATCTTCAATTGAAACTTTTGATAATGGTAAATCTTTATTAAATTCAAGAGGTGATGTTGCTTTAACTGCTGCTTATTTTAGATCTTGTGCTGGTTGGTGTGATAAAATTAAAGGTAATTTAATAAATACTGGTGATTCTCATTTTAATTATACTCAAAGAGTTCCAATGGTTTGTGGTCAAATTATTCCTTGGAATTTCCCAATATTGATGTTATCATGGAAATTAGGTCCAGTTTTAGCTACTGGTTCAACTACAGTTTTAAAATCTGCTGAATCAACTCCTTTATCTGCTTTATATGTTGGTAAATTATTAGTTGAAGCTGGTATGCCACCAGGTGTTGTTAATATTATTTCAGGTTTTGGTAATCCAGCTGGTTCTGCAATTTCTTCACATCCAAGAATTGATAAAGTTGCTTTTACTGGTTCAACTAATGTTGGTAAAATTATTATGAAAGCTGCTGCTGAATCAAATTTAAAAAAAGTTACTTTAGAATTGGGTGGTAAATCACCAAATATTGTTTTTGATGATGCTGATATTGATTCAACTGTTCAACATTTAATTACTGCTATTTTTTATAATTCTGGTGAAGTTTGTTGTGCTGGTTCAAGAGTTTTAATTCAAAGTGGTATTTATGATGAAGTTGTTGAAAAATTTAAAGTTGCAACTGAACAAATTAAAGTTGGTGATCCATTTGATGAAACAACATTTATGGGTGCTCAAGCTTCAGATATTCAATTTAATAAAATTTTAAAATATATTGAATCTGGTAAAAAACAAGGTGCAACAGTTGTTACTGGTGGTGAAAAATGTGGTAATAAAGGTTATTTTATTAAACCAACTATTTTTGCTAATGTTTCAAAAGATATGGATATTGTTAAAGATGAAATTTTTGGTCCTGTTGTTTCATTAATTAAATTTGATACTGTTGAAGAAGCTATTAAATATGCTAATGATACTGAATATGGTTTAGCTGCTGGTATTCATTCATCAAATATTAATAAAGTTATTCATGTTGCTAATAAAATTAAAGCTGGTACTATTTGGGTTAATACTTATAATGATTTCCATCCAATGGTTCCATTTGGTGGTTTTAGTGCTTCAGGTATTGGTAGAGAAATGGGTGAAGAAGTTTTCCATGAATATACTCAATGTAAAGCTGTTAGAATTGCCATTACTGCTCCAAAAAAATAAATAAGATTAAAAGTAAAATAAATTTAAAATAGTTTTCTTTTGTTTTATATAATGATTATGAAAATATATAACTATACGTAATTAAATTAAAAAAAGAAAGTAAATCAATCAATCTATCGCGCACCAACATAAAAATCAAAACATAGTTAGTTTTTTTTCTTTATTTATAGTTCCATAATATATAGGCGTGTGGTTATGTCAGATAGTGATCCTATAAATGATTCATTATTTAATGAACAACCATTGAAGAAGAATGGTTCAATAGAATCAGAGAATAATAAGAATGAACTTTTCTTACCAACAATACAGAATTCAACTCCAGAATTAGAAGAGAAAACAACACTAGAATTAGAGACTCATCTATCAACAACACCAGAATTAAAACAAGAAATTGAAACAACTCCAGAATTAAAAGAAGAGAATCCTCAAACAAGTACTTCATCACCACTACTACCTAATAATTCAAATAATCAATCAGCATCATCAAGACCAACGAGTCCAGAAATAGAAGAAGAGCCAAATTTAAAACGACGAAAATTACCAATCAATAGTGAAATATTAGAATTACCAGTTATATCAAGAAGAAAAATTATTCATCAAATAAATTCATCAGTTATTAAAAAATCATGGCAACCATTAAATAATGATAGTTTAAATTCATTAGATAATTTAATTGAAATGGCAATTATAAAAACAATGAATGAAGAAGGAGAAGTAGAAGGATCATCATCATCATCATTAAATTCACAAAAATTTAATAAAATTAATAAAATTTTAAATAATTTATGGTTAAATTTAAAAAATAAACAATCATTTAAATCAAAAATTAAAATTACAAATTTACCAAATCATAGATCTATATATACAAAAAATGTTGATAATAAAACAAATGAAATTAAAGATTCATTAAATTTTGATGAATTAATTTATAAAAAAAAAATTTTAGAAACTTATTTAAATGCTGAATCAAAACAATTACAAGAATTAGAAAATAATTTTAATGAAATTAATTCAATGTATCAACAAGATGAAAAATATTTAAAAAATTTTAAAAAAAATATTAATGAAAATGAAAAAAAAATTAATGATGAAATTGAATTAAAAAGAAATGAAATTTATTTAAATGATTATCCAGAAAATACTAAAATAAATAAAGAATTAAATTTAAAATTAAAAGATAATTTTATAAGTGAATTTAATCCTGATAAAGATGATGATTGTAAAGAAATTTTACAAAATTTACATAATAATTTAAAAGAAATTTCATTAAATGTATCTTCATTAAATGAATTAAATTATAAATTGGAAATATTATATAATATGTTAGATTAATTAATTAATTGCCTATTCTATTCAAAACTTATCCAATATATAGTTATAATTATTATATCGATTCCTTTATTTTCATTTTGTATTTTTATAGTTATTGAACCATCTTTTTTAGATTCCCAAATAGCATTAAAATCAGAATTAATATTTAAATTGAAATCTTCTTCTTCTTCTTCATCATCTTCTTCTTCATCTTCTTTTTCTTTTATATCATTTTTAATTGAAGTAAATTGAATTATAAATTTATGTTTTGATGATTTATCTTTTAATTTATCACCAAGTTTATTTATTAAATCTTTTGGTGTTGAATCTTTATTATTATATTCTTTTATTAAATCAATTAAATAATCTTCTGTGAATGGAGCTTCTGTATTTGATGATCTTGAAGTAATTGAAATATTTGACATGTTTTAGATATGATATGATATGAATATGAGTGAACAATAGATTAAAGGGTGTGTAACCGATTGTTTGTCTTGTAATATTATTATTGGTGTTTTTTTCTTATGGTTATTTTTCTTCTATTTCCTTTTCCCATATTTTTCTTGTATCCGTATCCGAAAAGTAACAAATTTGTAATCTATGTATAAAATTTTTCAACCTTCTTTTTCTACCGTGTTTTTATTTATTTTTACTTTTACTTTTACTTTTCCTTGCTTAAACAAAACCATGTTGAACTTTTTTTCAAAGAAAGATGAAGAAAATCTTGTTGAATCTTTAGATAATGTATCAGTAAGTTCAAAATCAACATCTTCAACAACTGCAACAAGTAATAATACAACATCTACTACTACCAAAAAATCAAAATTAATTAAATGTCATGAACCTTTTGATAAACCAATAACTCCAATATTACCACGTCCAAAAAATGATTTAGATAAAGATCAACAAGATAAATATAATAAAATATTAGAATATTTTCAACAATATGTTAAAAAAGATAATATTCCAATAAATGATCAACAAGATTCTCCAACTCATCCAATTTTAAAAGAAGAATTAAGTTGGTTAACTCAAGAATGTTTTTTAAGATATTTACGTGCAAGTAAATGGAAATTAGATATAGCTATTAAAAGAATTGAAGATACAATAATATGGAGAAGAACTTTTGGTGTTGTAAATATACCAAATTTAACAGATTCTGAAAAATTAATTACTTCTGAATTAATTGAAAAAGAAAATTTAACTGGTAAACAATTAATTTTAGGTTATGATAATGATAATAGACCTTGTTTATATTTACGTAATGGTTATCAAAATACTTCAGCAACTATAAAACAAGTTCAACATTTAGTTTATATGTTAGAATCTGTTATAGATTTTATGCCTCCAGGTCAAGATAAATTAGCTTTATTAATTGATTTTAAAGCAGCACCAGAACATTTAAATTTATCATCAAAATTCCCATCATTATCAATTTCAAAACAATGTTTACATATTTTACAAAGTCATTATCCTGAAAGATTAGGTAGAGGATTATTTACAAATATACCATGGATTGGTTATACATTTTTTAAAGTTGTTGGACCTTTCATTGATCCTTATACAAGATCTAAAACTATTTATGATCAACCTTTTGAAAATTTCGTACCAAAAGAACAATTAGATAAAGAATTTAATGGTTTATTAGATTTTGAATATATTCATGATATTTATTGGCCAAAAATGAATCAAATTGCAATTGAAAAAAGAAAAATTTATATGAAAAATTTTGATAAATTAGGTGGGAAAATTGGTTTAAGTGAATATGATTTAAGATTAGAAGGTGAAGATGAAGAAGAAGAAAAAGAAGTTAAAAAAGAAGAAGAAGAAGTTAAAAAGGAAGAAGAAGTTAAAGAAGAAGTTGAAGTAAAGAAATGATTGATTTTTATAGATTTTAGGTTTAAGTTATTTATACAATAATAGAATTTTAGATATTCATAGAATTAAAGAGCGATACCGCGTTTAACCTTTTTTTTTTTTTTTTTTTTGCTGAGATCTGAGTAATAAATTTTTGGTGCAACATAAAAAAATTTTATTTTCAATCATCCAACACTATAACCAAATATAATATAGATAATATGTCTGATTTAGTAATTACTGTGATTTCAAAAACTGAATCACCATTATCATCAAATGATTTAGATACAGTTCAAAATTTCATAATTAATGATTTAAAAATATCAATTTCATCAACTAAAAAATTATCACCACGTGCAATTGATTATTTCATAAATAGTAATGAAAAATTAGAATCAATACGATCAATAATTAAATCAAAATTTTTAAATAATTCTTCAATTGATATAATTATTCAAGAAACAAAATCAAGACAAAATAAACAATTATTTATATTTGATATGGATTCAACATTAATTTATCAAGAAGTAATTGAATTAATAGCAGATTCTGATCCAGAATTAAAATTAAAAATTTCAGAAATTACAGAAAGAGCAATGAATGGAGAATTAGATTTTAATGAATCATTACGTGAAAGAGTTCAATTATTAAAAGGTATAAATTCAGAAAATTTATGGGATGATATAAAATTAAAAATTCAATTAACTAATGGAGTTGAAAAATTATGTAAATTTTTAAATTCAAAAAATATTATAATGGGTGTTTGTTCAGGTGGTTTTATTGAATTAGCAGAATTTATTCAAAAAAAATTAGGTTTACAATATGCTTTTGCAAATAAATTAGATATTGATAAACAAACAAAAAATTTAAATGGTAAAATTATTGGTGATATAGTTAATGGTGAAAGAAAAGCAAATTTATTAATTGAAATTGCTAATAAACATAATATAAATCCTATTAATGCAGTTGCTGTTGGTGATGGAGCAAATGATTTACCAATGATGAAAAAAGCTGGTTTTGGTATTGCTTGGAATGCAAAACCAAAAGTTCAATTAGAAGCTCCTGCTTGTTTAAATTCTAAAACTTTATTTGATATTACTTATATTATGGGTTATACTGATGAAGAAGTTAATTAATTTAATTAATTAATTTAATTAATTAACCCATTATTTTACCTTTAACAACTCCTATAATTCCATTAAATAATAATATTTCATCACCTAATTTTATAGAATTAATAGATATTGTATCTTCTTCAATAAATTTTTTACGTAATAAAAAATTTCTTGTTACACCACATAAACAACCTGAACTTAACATTGGTGTTATCCATTTATCATTTTTTTTAATTGCTATATTTGTAATTGAACCTTCTGTTAAATTATTTTGTGAATTAAATAGTATTACTTCTTCTTTACCAGGTTTTAAATTTGGTAATATTTTTCTTGCTTCATTATAATGATCTCTTTTTGTAGTTTTAAATGATGTAAATGGTGATATCATAATTGGTGATTGATTAATATAAACATCCCAATATTCTTCTTCTTCTTTTTCAATTTCTTGATTATGATCTCCTAATTCTGATTTTAAATCAGGTAATATACCACTTAATAAATTTTTTTTATTTTTAATTTCAATAATTTCAAATTTTGCTTCACCATTTAATTTAAATAAACCTCTAATTTTATAAGGTAAAAAAACAATTTTATCTAATTTTTTAAAACTTTCAATTAATTGATTAAATAAAAATTCTTCAGTTATTTCAAAATTCATTTTAGTACCAAATTGTAAATGAAAATATTTTAATGAAAATTTTAATCTATTTACATGTTCTGTTAATAAAAAAAAATTTTGTTTTGTTATATCATCAATTGATAATGGTGGAAAACTTGATAAATTTGGATCATATCTAATTGTTGATAAGATTTCAAAATCATTTGGTTGAACTTTTGAAAATTCTTTTCCTATATAATTTTGATGAATATTATTTATAACTTGTTCCATATTGTCGTCGTTGGTGGGTGGGTTGTGTTTCAAGAAGAAGAAACTGAAACGAAAAAAAAAATTAACTACAAAAAAAAAAAAAGCTACCTAATTAAATTTTATTATATATTTACATTCTATTAATAAGGTCTAAACCTTTTCTTTTCTTTCATTTGTCTGATTCTTTCTTGATCTTGTTTAAATTTATTTAATAATTCATTCATTTCATCTTTTTTACGTTGTCTTAATTGAAATCTATAAAAATCTTCTTTTTCTTTCTTTTTCATTTTCTTTTGATTTTTTTCAATTTGATATTCATTAACTAATTTTTGTTTACCTAATATACCTGCTTTTGTTTTTCTATGATTTCCAACAACTAATGTAAAACCATCTTCATCAACTAATTCACTTTGTCTTTTTAAATTTTCTATACTTTCTTTTTCTAATTGATTAAAATTTATTAATTGTTGATTAACTTCATTTAATAAATTTTCTTTATTTAAAATTTTCAGTTGAAAATATTTTAAATAATATGATGATGTAAAATCTTTAATTGGCCAATTAACTTCTTTATTATTTGATGATAATTTTTTTAATGAATTAAATGCAATTTGAAATGATGATTTATCAATAAAACTAATGATTCCACAGTTTTTTGGTAATTTACTACTTATTTCATAACTATCTTCAAATTCTAATGGTAAATCACTTGTTAATTTTGTTAAATTTATCCATATATCTTCACTATAATCAGTTAAAAATGATGAATAATAATTTTCAATAATTGATCCTATAGCAACATCTGAAAAAAATTTCTTTAATGTTGATAAATCTGTACCTATTGGTAAATTATATATAAATAATGATCTATTATTTAAATCTGTCAGTTGTTGTTGATTATGTTGTTTAGATTCTTGTTTTTTAAAATATATATAATGAGTTGATGTTGTATTTGGTAATTTTATTGGCAAAATATAAAATCCTTTAATTTCACCCATGATAATATTATTTATATCTTATAATAAGGGTATATAAATGATGTCTCTTATTTGATTTTGGTAATAGATTGTAATACAATTTGATAGATGAGACTGTAAAAAAAAAAATTGTAGTTATAGATAGTGAGTGCACTTTTGGTTAAAACTGATCACGTGCACCATGGGAGTGTACTTTTGACAGAAAAATTTTTTTAAGCTTCATCCTAATTATCTAATAAAACCAAATTATGTGTAACAATAAGGATTTCAGTAGAAGAGCTACATTAAATTTTTTTTGTTTGTTTATATAATAACCACCTTATATACTTCATAATACACCACACCACACCATTATCCATATTATAAGTCTATACTATCTTTTTTCACTCGATTAATAAAGAAGAAGATATATAAACCATATAGGATCAATACAATTGGGAAAACCCCTTAACAAAAATCATAATTTATTATATTTAGACAAGTTTTTTCAACGCTTTTCCAATACATATAATAAACACCATATTATATTAATATATAGGGACAGAAAAAAAAATTTTATAGTGGGTTGCAAAGTTATAGAAATAAGAACATAATGGATAAATCAACTTTATTAAAAGCACTTGGTGGAACATTGGATTCAAATCAACAAGTTAGAAAGTTATCAGAACAACAATTGAATTTATTTGAACAACAAAAAGGTTTTACAAATTATTTATTAGATTTAATTAATGATGAACAAATTGAATTAGGTATTAAAATTTCAGCAGCTATATTCTTTAAAAATAGAATTATTAATTATTGGCATATACCTGAAAATAATAAACAACTTTTACAATTATTTATTCAACAAGATGAAAAAAATTTAATTAAAGAAAATTTAATTAAAACATTAATTAAAGTTTATAAAATAAATGCAATTAAAATTCAATTAAGTATAGCATTAAATAATATTTTAAATTTTGATAAATGGGATGAAATGGTTCAATTAATTTTAACTTTAATTAATAAAGATGATAAAGATCAAATTTATGTTGGTTTAATATGTTTATTTGAATATTGTAAAAATTATAGATGGGAAGGTTTAGAACTGAAAAAATATGTAAATCCAATTTTACAAGAAATTACTGAACAAGTTTTCCCAACTTTAGAAAACTTAACTCAAAAATTAATTGAAATGCAACAACATGGTGAAAACAAATTAATTGATGAAATGTTTTATTTAATTATTAAATCTTTTAAATATTGTACTTTTTCAAGTTTACCAACCTATTTTCAACAAATTGATAAATTAAGTTTATGGTGTCAATTACATATTATGATTATTAATTTACCTTTGCCCAAATCAATTATAGATGAAGATTCTATAGATTTAAGAATTCAAAATCCAAGAATTAAAACTGTTAAATGGTGTTTTGGTAATTTAAATCGTTTATTATTAAGACATGGTGGTGGTTATTTAACAAAAGAAAAAACTAATGAATTTATTGAAATTTTTACTAAAAATTTTATACCAGAAATTTTAAATGCTTATTGGAAAATTATAGAAAATTGGTCAAGTCAACAAATTTGGTTAAGTGAATCTTCATTATATTATATGATTTCATTTATTGAACAAATTATTGAAACTCCTTGTTGGAATTTAATTGAAGAAAAATTAGATGCTATAATAAGACATATAATTTTACCTACATTAAGTGCTAATGATGAAACTATTGAATTATATGAAGATGATCCAAATGAATATATTAGAAGATTTTTTGATATTAATCGTGAACAAAATACAAGTGATGTTGCATCAATGAATTTTATTTATAGAATTTCAAATAAAAAATTTGATCAAACTATAAATTTAGTATTTACAATAATAAATGAAATTTTTCAACAAAGAATTAATAATAAACAAGATTTACAAATTGCTAAAAAAATTGAAGGTTGTTTAAGAATTTTATCAACAATTTCTTATAAATTAAATAATAAATCATCACCATGTCATGGACATATTGATAATGTCTTATTTACATTTGTTTATCCTGAATTAATTTATGATTTAAAAACTCCTTGGTTAACAGCAAGAGCTTGTGATACAATTGCAATGTTTCAAAATCATCAATATTCTGATTTATCAATTTTACAACAAATTTTTGAAAAAATTGTTGCATGTTTTCAAAATGAACAACAATTCCCAATACAAATAACTGCTGCTGATGCATTAGCTACTTTAACAAATGAAGATTATATTTGTCAACAAGTTCAAGAACAAGCACCACAATTAATGAGTAATTTATTAGAAAAATTTAAACAATTTGAAAGTGATATTTTAACTAATGTAATGGATAAATTTGTTGAAAAATTTGCTAAAAATTTAGAACCTTATGCATTAGAATTATCTTCAAAATTAATTGAACAATTTTTAACTGTTGCACATGAATTATTAGAACAACCAAATGAAGATAAAGAATATCAAGCAGCTGGTATTTTAAATACATTAGTAACTTTAATTGTTTCAATGTCAAATGCTTCAGATATTTGTAATTCTTTAGAAGAAATTTTACAAGATTTAATTAAATTTGTTATTGATAATGCTATGATTCAATTTTTAACTGAAATTATTGAAATTTTAGAAAGTTTAATTGTTTGCAGAAAAGAAGTTTCACCAAGAATGTGGAATTTATATCAATATATTTTAGATTCTTTTGAAATTTATGCTTATGAATATTTTGATACTTTTCAACCATTTTTTGAAATTATTATTAATAAAGGTTTTACTAATAATCAATCAATTACAATTGATAATTCATATGTTCAAAATTTAATTAAAATTTGTTTTAATGTTTTAAATAAAGAAGATCCTGATCCAGTTTTCGCTAATTTTGCTTTTGAAAATATCGAATTAATTTTATTATCAATGAATAAAAAAATTGGTAATTATTTACCAAATTTTTTAATTGAAGTTTTCAATATTTTTAAAAATTATGAACATGAAAATATGTTTGATGGTTATATGTTACATTATTTATCAATTTTAAGAATTTTATTTGCTTCAATTTATATTGATTCAACTATAACTTTTCAATTTTTAAAATCTCAAAATTTTATTGCAGAATTTTATAAATTATGGATTAAACATAGTGATGATTTTCAAAGTGTTTATGGATGTAAATTACAAATATTTGCAGCAATGTCAATTTTAACAAATAATGAAACTATTCAATTGATTGATTCAAGTGATTTAATTGATGAAACTGTCAATTTATTATTAAGTAATATTGCAACATTACCAAATGCAATTAAAGCAAGAAATTCAATTTTAGAAAATGAAAAAAGTGATAAAGAACAACCAAAAGAAACAAATGATGAAGATGATGAATATAATGCATTGGAATTTGAAGATGATTATGAAATTGATGAAGCTGAATTAGAAGCTTTAAAAGAAACACCAATTGATCAAATTAATGCATTTGAATTTTTCGTTGTTAATTTCTTAAATTTACAACAATCTGATAATAATAAATATCAAATATTATTTGGAGATTTGGATGATAGTAAAAAAGAAATGATACAAGAATTAATTAAAATTACTCAACAACATAGTTGAAATCAGACAAAAAGTATATAGGTTTAAATAGATTTTTTTTTTTCTCTTTTCAATATGATTTAATTTATTTTTAGTAAAATGCAATTACACTTGGTAGTCTCTATTTATGTGGTTTTCAATCTCAATGGCAAAAATCATAAACCAAAAAAAAAAAAAAAAATATGATACAACAATCACTGATTCAAACAAACACCCTCCCTAAATTTTTTTCAATTCTTCACTAGATAAATATAACTCAAACAATGTTTTCAGGATTTGGTTCAGCAATGTTTGGTTCTGGTCCACCATCATTTGGATCCCCAATAAATAATAAATTCGAAGAATATTTTCGATGTTATCCAATATCAATGATGCCAGATTTAATTAGAAAAGATGATTCTAATTATGGTGGTAAAATTTTTTTACCTCAATCATCATTAAATAAATTAACTATGCTACATATTAGATATCCAATGTTATTTGAGCTTAATAATGAAAATAATCAAAAATTAACTCATTCTGGGGTATTGGAATTTATTGCTGAAGAAGGTAGATGTTATATACCACAATGGATGATGAATACATTAAATTTACAACCAGGAAATTTAATTAAAATACAAAATTGTGATTTACCATTGGGTAAATTTGTTAAAATTGAACCTCAAAGTGTTGATTTTTTAGAAATTACTGATCCAAAAGCTGTTTTAGAAAATGTTTTACGTAATTTTTCAACATTAACAATAAATGATATAATTGAAATAAATTATAATGATACTACTTATGGTATTAAAATATTGGAAGTTAAGCCAGAAAGTTCAAATCATGGTATATGTGTTGTTGAAACTGATTTAGAAACTGATTTTGCTCCACCAGTTGGTTATGTAGAACCAGAATATATTCCTAAAAAACAAGAACCAACTAATAAACCAATAAATCCATCACAAGTAAATAAAAGTGCAGGAGCAGCAACTATGGCAAGATCAATAAATTATGCAAAATTAGTATCAGAAGCAACTGAAAAAGATAAATTTACTGGTTCAGGTCAAAGAGTATCAGGAAAACAAATTAATGAAACAATTAAAAATTATAGTATAGATGATTTAAAATTAGATGCACCTCCTGTACCTTTAAATTTACCAGAAAATCAATTATTTTTTGGTTTCCCAGTTATATTACCAACAAAAGAAGAAATTGAAGAAGAAGAACATAATAAACCTGTTTTTGAAGGTAATGGACAATCATTAAGACAAAGTAAGAAAAGAAAAGATAAGAATTCATCATTTCCTTCTTTAAAAAATCATTCAAGAAGTCCACCAGATGTCATAGAAATTGATTAAAGTTAATTATTATGGAATTATTTATATATGTATTATATATATCTATCTATGTATAAAAAGATTTCTAATAAAATAATAAAAGGAATATATGTGTGTGTATAAACTTTCTCTATTCAATTGTAGTTGAAGGTAAAAATACATCATTACCTTGTTCTTCAGCTTTCTTTTGATGATAAACAATATCAGTTGATTCCCAAGGATAAGCAATCCAAGAATCAGGAACAGTTCTTGCAGCAAAATAATTTCCAGTTTTCATTATATCATCAGGTAATTCAGCTTTTTTAACTTTTTGTTTATCATGTAAAACAAATACACCAAATTTTGTACTACTTGGATCAACACCTTTTGCTTTAGCTTGTTGTTCAACATCTTTTTTTAATTCACTTACAGCATAATGTAAAGTAGTTCTAGTATCATCAACTTCATCAATAACTAAAACATTTTTATTAACTAAATCAATTTTTGATTGACTATAATCAATCCATTGAGTTCTAACAACTTGAGTACCTGGTTTTTCTATACCATCTTCATTTTCAATTTCTTCATATAATGACAATATAATAGCCATAATTCTAATATTTGGTTGACCTGGTTCTTTTAAAAATGATCTTAACATTCTTGCAGGTATAAAACCACCACCACCAATAGCAATAATTAAATCTGGTTTAAAAGCTTTTATTTTATCAGCTGATTCTTGACATAATTGATGTACATTATTATATGAAATGTACATTTTTTCAGATTCTGACATGATGAAGGAATTGATATTTATTTAGGTATAAGGGGAAGATGTTAATTTAATGATTCCCAAGAAATAAATAATAAAAGAATGAAAGAAAAGAAAGAGAATTCGAAAAATTATATATAAATAAAATTTTTAAACCAAAAAAAAAAAAAATAAAAAAAAATTTGGTTGTGTTTCTTGGAACAAAAACTAAAAAACTCATGAGATGATGATGATGTCAATTACTTTTTAAATTCAATGATTCATTTTGATTAAATTAAGTTACAACCCGTATCTTATCTATAATTCTAATTAATTTATAAATAAAATTTCGTCAATTTAGGTTTAATCGAGAATGGACAAGCATTTTGGAACATAAATATACATGTTGATAGAAAAAGCCCTTGCCACGGGGATTGTCTAATAATTTATTTTTTTTTTTGTTTTAGTCGTAGATCGGAAACTCCGATGGAAACCATTTAGACGCATAAGAAAAAAAAAATTTGCAATCAATAGAGACAGAATTTTATTAAAACATATTTATTAAAAAACTATAAAAATACAATATACAGGTTATAAAACTCCAAACTATTTATCTAATTCATTCTATTTAGGAAATGGAATAGTTCTTCTCCATTGAACCAAACTAGCAGCTATAATGTGTCGATAAAATAAATCTCTTTTGCAACTAATTTCAATTTGATAATCTTGTTGTAAAATATCAGCAATTAATCTTCTAAATGATTTACTAAAAGAATTATATTCAAATTTGTTAGTAATCCATATAATATTATTATTATTAAAAACATCATTAAATAAAGATTTTAAATGTAACAATTCTTCTTCATTCAATACATTATGATGATCTTCTTGAGTAAAAGGTAAATTAGTATGGAATCTGCCAAATTGTAAACTAAATAATTCTCTAATATCTTGATATTTATATTTTTCATTTAAAATTTCTAAATATTTACAAAATTCCAACAGTTGTTCTATAGATGATGTAATTAATTTATAATAATTCTTTTTAATTTCCATAGATAATGGTTGATTCTTAGTAAATATTCCAAATCCATTAATTTCTTTAGGACGATATTGAGTTGGGATTTTAGGAACTTGAATTAATGAAGGAGGTTTTTCTAAATCAGATGGTGGAGTACCTGTAGATTCTGAATGAATAGCTTCTCCATCAATTGAATTTGTAAAACAAAAATATTTTTGTAAAAAAACCATAACTTTTTTTTGAAATGTTCTAAATTTATTTGAACCTTCATCAGTACTTGAAGCTGCTTCTAAATCATAATCTTCTTCTTCATCTTCATTATCATCATCTTCTTGTTCTTCTTCTTCACTTGTTTCTTGTTTTTTAACTAAACTTGGATCTTGTGTACTACCTTCATCATCAGCAGTAATTTGATCTTCTTCATCACCATTAATTTTACCATCAGGAATACCAACACTTGCAGTAACAGTTGGTGTTGAAATAGTATTGGAACCAATAGAACTTGTATTAAGTAAAGTTTTTTCTTCAGCTTTTTTACCATCTTTTTTTGAATCATCTTGTTTCAGTGGTCTTTTCTTTTCTAATATTCTTTTGGAGGATGATGAACTATGAATTGATGAAATTTCTTTTTTTAATTCTTCAAATGGATCAGTTTTATTTTTATCCTTTTCTTTTTCTTTATCATTAAATTTTGATTTAAATTTTTCTTTACCTTTTTCTTTATCTGATTCATCCTTTTCCTTAAATTTGTATTTTAATTTATCTTTTTCTTTTTCATTATCACTTTCCTTCTTCTTACCTTTTATATCTTTTGCTTTTTCCCCTTCTACTTTATCTTTCTTTACAATCTTTTTTGGATCTGTTGTTTTTTTCTTAGTAGTTTGTTCAATTACATATTGTTGAGTACTTTTTAATACATCAGTATCAACTTTTAATAAATCGTTTTTAACTAAATTTGTGGACATTATTAAGTATAGTATTAAGAATAAATTAAATTAAAAATAATCTAGTAATTAGAAAAAAAAAAGGAATTTTAAAAATTTAAAAATAATTTCGTTAATTTATAATTTTTTAAAAGAATAACAAAAATTTAAGACAAACTTTTTAATTATGAAATTTTCGCAATGGAAATCGCTACCTTGAACTTATATTGTTATATTGGTAAAAATTTTATAAATAAGAATGATATGCCTTTTAAATTTGATATGTCTACTAAAGAGTTAAATAAGTTTTAGATATTTTAATAGAACTACATATAACTTTAATTTGAATTTGAAAATATTCAGTTCTAGAATGAACCTTGCGTTACAAAAGTATAAAAACTTTTATGTATAATCAAAGTAGTAACAAAAAAAAAATATAATATATATATGAATTAAGAACTTGTAATAAATACTGAACAATAATACATTACTATACATAGTAGTTTTCAGTTTATAAGTCGTTCAAGATATGGTATTCCAAAAAATATAAACTATTTATATTTTCTTTTACAGTTGATTTGTCAATAAGATCAAACAACTAATGACGTATGATTGTTCTTTTATAGAGAAAAACTTTTTTTAAACTTTAATATTTCTATTGTTTGACACTAAAAATTAGTCCAAATATTATTATATTTAGCGTAATTAGTAATTTGTTGTATTAAAGAAGAAATCGATTGATGGTTGAAAAAAATGTCAAAAAAAAGGCGAACTGAACTTCCCCACCAATTTTTATTTTTTACACGTTGGACTTTTCTTGGTTCACGTGACTTTTTCATAGTTAATTTTTTTTTTTAGTAATATTTTTTCTTTTTTTCTGCATTGTTCTCCAACTGCATTCAGAAATTTTTCAAATTTCTATTAGTTGTCCTTTTCATTTTAAACTTCACAACAATTTATATATAAATTATTCCATATTTCGATTCTATTGATAATTAGTAAATAATTTCATTAAAAGAAAAAGAAGAATATATTGAAAATGAAATTTTTCCTAGTGTTGTCAATTTTAATTGCATCTATATCTGCTGCAATTTTAGGTTTAGATTATGGTCAACAATTTACAAAAGCTGTATTATTAGCACCAGGTATATCATTTGAAATTGTTTTAACAGATGAAGGTAAAAGAAAAGATTTATCTGGATTATGTATAAGGAATGATGGTGCAAAAAATATTGAAAGAATTTTTGGATCCCAAATGGGTTCTTTAATAACTAGATTCCCATCAAATTCTGTATTAGATTTAAAACAATTATTAGGTAAAACAATTGATGATCCACAAGTTGAACATTATTTAAAAACTCATTTTGGTGTTAAATTAATTGGTGATGAATCAAGATCTAATTCAATTAAATTTGATTTAGGTTTAAATAATGAAACTTATCAATTTTCAGTCGAAGAATTATTAGCTATGAATTTAAATGAAATTAAAAATAGAGCATTAGATGAATTAGATACACATCGTAATGCTGCTCCAATATTAGATGATGTAGCTATTTCAATCCCACCTTATATAAATCAAGCTACTAGACAAGCATATTTAGATTCTTTACATTTAGCTAATTTTTCTAATGTTTTAGGTTTAGTAGATGAAGGTACTTCAGTTGCATTAAATTATGTTAGTAATAGAAAATTAGAAACCGATGATTATAATAATGAAAAAAAATTCTTTTTAATTTATGATGTTGGTGCTGGTTCTACAACTGCCACATTATTTTCAATGATTCCAAGATCAATTGGTCAAATTGTTGTACAATTAGAAAGTATTGGATTTGATGAAAAATTAGGTGGTAAATATTTAACTGATTCAATTTATTCAATCATTTCACAAAAATTCTTAAATCAATTTGAATTAGAAGAAAAACAATTAACTGATAAAATTAAAGCAAGATTATTGGAAATTTCAGAAAAAGCCAAAATTATATTATCAGCAAATAATGAATTTAAATCAACTTTAGAATCAATTTATGATGATAGAGATTTTAAAGTTTTTATAACTAGAGATGAATTTGAAGACTTTAATTCTGATATTATGGAAAATTTAATTAAACCAGTTGAAAATGCATTAAATGATGTAAATTTAAAAGTTGATGATATTGAATCAGTAATTTTAAATGGTGGTTCAACAAGAGTTCCATTTATTCAAAAACATATTTCAAGTTTTGTTGGTGGTGATGAAAAAATTTCAAAATCAGTAAATACAGATGAAAGTTGTGCTTTAGGTACTACTTTGAAAGGTTTAAAATTAAAAACTTCTGCAGTTAATCCAAAAGATATTTTATTATTGGAAAAAAATTATCATAATTTTGAATATAGTTTAAAAGATGAACCAGTTGTTGTATTTCCAAAAGGATCTTCAATTGAAAATACAACTACTATTAACTTTGGTAAATTAAAAGATTCATTAACTATTTCATTATATGAAGATGGAAGTTTGTTTAAAACTTATAATATTGAAGATTTAGAATCAAAATCTAAAAGATTATCATGTAAATCAAGTGAAGAAAAACAAGTTTTTGGTACTTTTGAATTGGATCACAATAAAATGTTTGATTTAAAAAATTTAGATGTTAAATGTGTATCTAAAAGTGAAGGTTCATTCTTTAAAAAATTATTAAATACAGATGAAGAAGAAGAAGTAGAAATTGATGAAGAAGAATTATCAACCGATGAAAAAAGTAATTCAACTAATACAACTTCAACTAAACCAATAAAAGTTAAAGCACCAAAATCTTCTAGAATTTCTTTACCAAAAGCTTTATATCCACATATAAAACCAATTAGTAGAGTTGCTAAACAAACTTTATTTGATAAATTAGCTTATTTAAATGCTCAAGATACTGCCAAAATTGAATTGACAGAAAAAAAGAATGATTTAGAAAGTCAATTATATAAATTTAGAGAATTTATTGAAGAAAATGAATCTATTTTATCAAAAGAATTAACTTTAGATGAATTAACTGGATATTCACAATATGTTGCTGATTTAATTGAATGGTTAGATTTTGAAAGTGATGATGCAACATTTGAAGATATTAAAGAAAAAATTAAGGAAGTTAGAAAAACTGAACATGATTTAAAGAAATATGTTCATATGAGTAAAACTGATTTAACTCAAAAAGGAATGCAAACATTATATGATGAAAGTAAAAATTTAATGGTAACTATTCAATCAGGTATGTTGGAATTTGGTAATAAAGTAGCAGAAATTAGAAAAAAATATGAAGATGCTGGATTTGATTTTGATAAAGAAAATGATAAAATTAAAACAAGATTAAAGACTAGAGGCGAAGATCGTATGATATCATTTGATCGTAATTTAGAAACTTATAAGGATCTTCTTACAAAAGTTGGTAATTTGATAGAATTATCAGAATCTGAATTTGGTGAAATTACAAGAACTGAATTATATTCATATCATGATAAATTAGCTGAAAGAGTAGCTGAAATGCTTGGTGATATAATTCAACTTGAATCTACCAATTCTCAAAGACTTAAATTATTTGATCAACAATTTGATACATTAATAGAAAGACAAAAACAACAAGAACTTCGTAAGAAATTAAGAGAAGCTGCAAAGGAAAAGAAGAAAGAAGAACAAAAAGAACAAGAAGAAGAAATAGAAGATGAAGGAGTAGAAATAATTGAAGAAGACGATGAAGAAATTGAAGAAATTGAAGAAATCCCAACTTCAACGATAGAACAAACTGAATCTACAACAAGTAATGTTGAACACGACGAATTGTAGTTTTTTAATATTTATATATTTTAATATAATAATTTAGAGTAATTTTAGATCTTTTACCAGCTTAAATTATTACTAAACTCTAAAAATAAAAGTACATGATAAGAATTAACTTTATCCAACCAAAAGTAAGCTTTTGAATATTGACTTAGAGATCTTTCCTTATTATATTCCGTTTGACCATTTAATTAATGAATTTTGTGAACTTTAATTCGATTATAAAGAGATCCACAGTTTCATTAAAAATACGCAGGCCAAAAAAGTTAAAAACTTCGATAACGGTTGTCATATTCATCATCAATATTACATTACACTGTCCAACGTTTTTGAAGATGCATAAAATAAATTAAAAAAAATCTGCACTCCAAGTTTTACGATTATAATACAAAATGACTTCGGCTTGGATACAATAATTGTGGATTAGTTGATAATTTGGATTGCAAAGAGCAAATTAATTATGGCGAATGATGCGGCTTATTTTCTTAACTTAGCAGGAAATCGTTTAAAAAACGTCGTTTTGGTCCACGAAGATCTCAGATTAATTTTTATTTTTGTCCAATTTTGTTTTATTTGCAAAATATCTGCATGTATTAGATAAACTTTAATTATAATTGCAGCACCATCAAGAATTGTGGATCTCCAAGGGTAGATGGTTAAGATGTTATATATATAAAATGTTTTGGTTTAGCCTGATTTTTTAATCAACTTACTAAAAGCTTCAACCATGAACAAAACAAAATCAAAAACAGAAATTAACGTTCATCAAATCACTTCAGATAGAGCTAATGTTAGAGAAATAGATCCACAACATAATGCTGGTGATGTGGATTTACTTAATCAAATTGGATATAAACAAGAATTAAGACGTCATTATAGTACGATTCAAGTTTTTGGTATAGCTTTCTCAATTATGGGTTTATTGCCATCCATTACATCCACATTAAACACAGGTTTGGAAGCTGGTCCAGGAGGTTTAGTTTGGGGTTGGTTCATACTGTGTATATTCATAACGTCAGTTGGTATTTCAATGTCATTTTTAGGAAGTGCTATACCTACTAGTGGTGGTTTATATTATTATACAAATTATTATGCTCCTGATTCTATAAGAGTTCCATTAAGTTTTTTAATTGCATGTTCTAATACAATGGGATTAACAGGTGGTTTATGTAGTATTACTTATGGTTTTGCAGTCGAAGTTTTATCAGCTGTTGTGATAGCAAAAGATGGTGATTTTGAAATTACTCCTGCAAAATGTTATGGAATTTTTGTTGCTAGTATAGTTGTCAGTATCCTTATAGCATGTTTAACTACAAAGCATTGTGCAACTTTACAAACAATTTCAATTATAGTTAATGTTTTTTTAGTTTTATTATTTGTCATTGCAGTACCTATTGGTAAAGGTGGTAACTTTAATTCAGCTTCATATATTTTTAGAAATTTTGAAAATTCAAGAAAGTATTCAACAGCATGGTCATTTGCATTAAGCTTCATGCCCGCAATTTGGACAATTGGATCATTTGATTCGGCAATTCATTGTGCTGAAGAAGCTAACAATGCTCAAAAATCAATACCTATAGGAATAGTTGGTTCAATTGGTGCATGTTGGATTTTAGGTTGGATCATCTGTATTGTATCTGCTGCATGTATTAAAGATGGGGATGTTCAAAGAGTTTTAACTTCAGATACAGGATCTGCAATGGCACAAATTATATATGATGCATTAGGCAAAAAATGGGCTATTGCTTTCATGGCTTTAATTGCAATTGGTCAATTCTTAATGGGTATTTCAATAGTTATTGCTGTTTCAAGACAGGTTTGGTCATTTGCTCGTGATGATGGTTTACCAGTTGTACACAAAATTGTCAAATATATCAATCCAAGAATTCAAGTACCAATAAATGCTACTATATTTATAGGAATTTTTGCATCAGCTATAGGATGTTTAGTTTTAATTGGTAATGCTGGTTCTTCTGCATTGTTTTCATTAGGTGTTGCAAGTAATTTTCTTAGTTGGGCTACACCAGTATTATTAGTTTTACTTCCATATGGTAGAAAGAAATTTATACCAGGTCCATTTTATTGGGGTAAACAAATTTCAACATTTATTAATTTTACAACAGTTTGTTGGTTATTTTATTCAATAGTCTTATGTATGTTCCCAGATAATCTTCCAGTTAACAAAGAAACTATGAATTATACAGTTGTTATTAATGTCTCAGTTTGGATATTAGCTTTGGCTTATTACTTTGTTTGGGGTCACAAATATTATACTGGACCTAAATGTAATTTGGATGATATAACACTGGAAGAGATTAGTTTTCAGAATGAAGTTTCATCAGGGGAGAAAGTGTAAATAATTTAAAGAGAGTTTATATTAATAAAGTAAAGAAATACAAATTTTGATTAATCTCTAACAGTATTTTACCTAAACATCTGCTTTTACAGATTCTTCTTCTTTGGCAGGCTCTTCTTCTTTGACTGAGAATTAAAAATATTGGGCAAAAAAAAGTTCTTTAAAAAAATGGTGTAAAGTTAGGGATTATATTAATATATAAAGATTCAAATAAAAAAGAATATGTTGTTAAATAATAACTTACTTTATTGTATATATATTTAAATAATAATAATCAGATCAAGTTATATTATCTATTTTAATAAAAGATTAATTTAAATACATAAATAATTTCGAATTTATGGGGGTTTGAATTATTTATTTGCAATAGAATAAAAGTGTATACGCATTTTTTAAGAGGTTTTTTTTTTCTATTTTTATTTGTGTTGTCGCTATAAATTCGAATCTAAGATTTCTCTCTTCATTTTCTTTTTACAACCACTTTTTTTATTGGGATTTCATTTTAATAAAACTTTCATTTTAATAAAACATACATGATATAATTAAGATGATTCATCAATACAACATTTCCCTTTAAAAAATTCATTTTAAAAATCCTTTTTTTATTACAAATATCAAATTTGTTAAATATTTTAAAAAAAATATTAAAATGAATATCTTACAATTGTTAATTTGGCGGTTAATTATTTTAATATAATATAATCATAATACTCTCAAGTATATGATTCAAAATATGTACTGATCAAAAATACAATATTTTATTCTTTTATATTAAAAATATTTTGACATTTTGATACTTTGAACAATAAAAATTGGGCCTCAAATATTTTATAAATTGGGATTTCATTTTATTAAAACAATACATGATACAATTAAGATGATTCATCAATACAACATTTCCCTTTAAAAAATTCACTTTAAAAAAACCTTTTTATTACAAATATCAAATTTGTTAAATATTTTAAAAAAAATATTAAAATGAATATCTTACAATTGTTAATTTGACAGCAATATTTTGGTTGAATTTAGAATACACGCTCGTATATGTTCAAAATATATACTGATCAAAATACAAAAATATTTATTCTTTTATATTAAAAATATTATGACATTTTGATACTTTGAACAATAAAAATAGGGCCTCAAGTATTTTATAAATTGGGATTTCATTTTAATAAAACAAGATAATAGTAATTTCAAATACATGATATAATTAAGATGATTCATCAATACAACATTTCCTTTTAAAAAATTCATTTAAAAAATCCTTTATTTATTACAAATATCAAATTTGTTAAATATTTTAAAAAAAATATTAAAATGAATATCTTACAATTGTTAATTTGGCGGTTAATTATTTTAATATAATATAATCATAATACTCACAAGTATATGATTCAAAATATGTACTGATCAAAAATACAATATTTTATTCTTTTATATTAAAAATATTTTGACATTTTGATACTTTGAACAATAAAAATAGGGCCTCAATATTTTATAAATTGGGATTTCATTTTAATAAAACAAGATAATAGTAATTTCAAATACATGATATAATTAAGATGATTCATCAATACAACA